>JAOPHQ010002558.1:762500-826708 GCA_030340625.1 Merluccius polli | reverse complement strand
ATATATATATATATATATATATATATATAAGTAGGCTACTACTTTGTGCAACCCCACTTACTGTAAACATATCTGAACTATCCCTTTAACGTTACAACGTTTTGCTGTATGTGTTTCCTACCTTGTACGACACTCCTGGGTTAGCATTTTCTTTTAAATATATGTTCAGTTGTTTAAACATTGTTTATGTTGTCCTGTGATATATAGGCCTAATAGGCCTATGCTAAAACGTTTGCTTGGATTTTCTTATCTACCAGTAGAGGGCAGCAATGTGTTAAATAAAAGAGACTCGCCATCGATACCCAAAATAAAAAACATAAGCCTACAAAATTCGAATATTAAATATATCGAATATATCGAAATATATGAATATATTTAACTAGTAGGCATCTGAATAATGTAGCAAATGTGTTGGTATAGGTCTATAAATATATACAATCATCAAATATGTTGTTTATAGATATGTTTTCCTACATTTCATAAAATAATCAAGTACCAGATTGCTTCAGTAGATTGAGGACGACTGAATCGTCATTGTAGCCTAAAGTTGTGCTTGCGGGATACAATAGGCCTATATGCATTTTTGAATGTATGTTCAAATTAATTTCTAATTAATTTGACATGTATTTAGTAATTCCTAATTCATTTCTAATTAAATTGTCATGGAGTCGGACAGTTTCTTCGGAGCACATTGGACCTTCATAGATAAATCTGCAGCACATTAGCCGAAGAAACGTCCTATCGGAGCTCACCAACCTCCTGCCCACTCCCACTCCTCCGGTGCCCCCACCCCTTCATACACAACACACTGTTTTGGTCCGGAAGATTTTCCCGTCTGCTATTGCACCAACAACTGCTGTAACGGTCCGTTTGAGCGGAGCCACAAAGATACATATTTCGTGAACACATCGCCTCTCGAGCGGCTATGAAGTAGCGCCGTCCGTCCGCCGGTGAGGTGAGGAGTGCGCGTGCAGCTGTTGCGACGCGGCGGCGGTCCCGTCAGACCAGCAGCCGTCAGACCAGCAGCCCTGGTCCCGTCAGACCGTCAGCCCGCCCCTCGTCCTCAATGGGATCTCTCCTCCACCGACTCTCTGCTGCTTACTGAGACCGACGACCACTCTCAGTCTGAACGCCACAGCCGCTCTGCCGTTACCGTCTCTGTACATTTCCACTCATGGTTTGATGTCAGTGTTTCCGGCGGCCGGCTATTGGAGGAACAGAAATCCGTATCGTGTCCGATCACCTTCGGTAAGTGACGACTTGTTTTCTGAGGAACCTTTTAAATCCCGAAACGATGTGTTCAGGGGCTCGTGGCTAATGGCAATGAATTATAGTCATTTTAATTTGGACAGTGTCGCTATATCACATCATGTACTCAGTAGTGTATAGTTGTAATGATGTGACGAAGCCTCTCTTTTTAAATCCTAAAAGCAAGGCAGTGAACCGTGTTGCTGTCTGGGCCGAGCTGGAAATACCGACACGCTGCTGGTCTCTGGTCGGATCACTACCGAGACTTGCGTTAACTCTTTGCATGTTTGAAGCAAAATGATTTTTTTTGTCAATGAATGGCGAATGGGTTTCTAAAAGGGAGCTGGGTGGTTCGGCTGTAATGTGTGTGTACACCTGTAGCCCTGTGTTGGATGAGGATGGTGTCAATAAGAGAATGAGAGAAAAGAGAGGGTGTGGGAAACATCACTGATCTTCTGGAGAAGGTCCCGCCCCTCCCAAACAGGCTGGGTCATATGCACAGGATTACACTCACCAGCAAGATGTTGACTAACTCTCAACTCACAGAAGACCATGACCTCTTAAAGCATAGATTTGCAAATCAAATAATTTTGATTTGATATATAAACACACACAATATACAATACTGTTGCCACGTTTGGTGAGATTTGCAGTACACTAAAACCTACAAATTTCATAGAAAGGTGAATTTGTTGATGCTGTTCTTCTAGTTAAGAAAAAAGCCACATAAGAATCTATTTTTATATATTCTTCTTGTCATTATTATTGTTATTTTCAAATGTCCTCTCCAAATTCCTTAATTTAATCTACAATTGCTACAACATTTGATTAATGCCAGTGCGTTAGAATAATCCTCTACAGATAATGGCCATGTGAAGTGAAACTGTATTTTTTGGCAGATTAAATGTCCATATTGGGCCAAGCAAGCATGTGGCCATACATGACTTTGCTTGCAGAATGTTATCAAGAATTATCTTCATGTTCATTGGCCCCCTTTTAAAAAATATTCTTAACAATAACAGCCATTGTTGGCGTAAAACCATATCTTACATTGTCTTACTTGCATTAGAAATGTTATAGCGGGTTTTACTGTAATGTGTCAACCAATGGCTTACCAGCAGTATTCCACTATTCACTGGAGAGCCAATCAGGGAGTGAGAAAGTGTTGTGTGAAAGTGGTACTAGGTGGTTCTATTGTGCTGCTGTTTAATTGCCAGACGTCAGGCCTCATGGACGAGGAGGGGCTCGCAGGGCTCCTTGGAATCCAGTGAAAGCATGCGGTGGATGGCGCAGGGTGGCCTGGAAAGTGGCTCCCGGAGTCGCCGCTGACATTCCTGTTGATTGGCAACATGGCCTTGGACGAGACCCCTTTGTCCCCACTTACGCTGGAGTGTTCTGTCTGCCTGCCTGCCTGCCTGCCTGCCTGCCTGCCTGTCTGTCTATCTGACTGTCAATCTGACTGTCTCTCAGGGTGATACACTGGCTCTTGGCGTCAATGAGCCACTTGTTTCTTAGGGCCCGTTGCCTATCCGGCCCACTTTTAGTTTTTAAAGGCAAGTTTGTTTTCTTTTTCAACATCGTCTTTGTGCTTTCAACCAAAGAGAAGGGGCCCATTCAGAGGTTGAGGCTATTTATTGTCAGGCATCCAATAGATAGTATCCTAATAGTAGTCTTTAGTTTGTATTGTGTGTTGTGTATTTCCATTTGTTTTCTTCATTCGCCCACTCAAAGCAGAATGAATAGTGGAATGAAAGCAGCCTCGGAGAGGAGTAGCAAGCCGTTTGCTGATATCATTTGGACATGGTGTGTCCCAGTTTAATTTTGCTCCTCGACCGCTCCCGAGAACAAACTGCAACTGATATTACAGCAAAACCAGCCGATGGCCGGTGGTCCAAGACAGTTAATTCATAAAGAGATGGGCCACAAACAAGCTGTACGCTGTGAGACGAACTGTAAATGAACCGTCAGCATCTCCAGAACTCGGTAATGGACCCCTGCTTTGAGAAATCAACATAATGCTCCCTCATGGCTACAGAGTGCTTAACAAACAAAACACTTGTTTTTAGGCCAGCCATCAGGCACTCCTCAATTTGGCAGAGAGATGTATAATTTACTTCAGACAGACAGAGAGAGAGAGGCAAGAGAGATGTTTTATGATCAGAGTGCATTGTGGGTGGGTGGGTGTGTGTGTTTGGGATGGTGGTGGTAGTGGTGGTGGTGGTGGGTGGTGGGGGGTGGGGGGGGGGGGCGGGTTATACGATTATGGGATTTGTGACGGCCTCCTGCTGATGCTGCCATTAAATATTTCATGTGGCAGACACCAAACTTCTGTCGCACTGGCCCAGTTTTGGGTGCAAAATGGTGCCCATCCCTTACCAAGAGCATTTGCATTTGAGCAATGGAATGCCATTGCCACCTGTTGGACCGCCCCCCCCCCTTCCCTGTCCCCCACCCCATGACCACTCCCCACCATCACTTGCGTTCTCCTTCCGTTTCCCCATTTTACTTTTCCTCTGAGTCTCTCTCTGCCCCTCCCTCCCTCCTCCCCAATCTCCGAAGGTGGTATTATTTAGATGTCATACATTCCTGTTGTGCTTGCACAACAGGGCGAGAGCTCGGACTCTAAAGTGTAAAGCATCCATGTTTAGTCTACCCCTCATTCACTGGTAGCGATTGTGCTATTGCGTGCAGAGAAAGTCCCAAAGCTGTCTGTTGCTCCTATTAAAGGCTTAGCAGTTGAATAATAATGAACCCGAGCAACTGCGACTTTGCTCAATCTCCCCTTTCAGTTCTCCATGAGAGGGGTCTGTGCTGATTTGGTCCTTTTGAATGGAGTGTCTGATAGTGGTTTTGATATAGAGGAACAGAGGAGGGCTTGTGATCTTTCCAGCATCCCCCCCCCCCCTGTCCACTTCCTGTCACTCCGCTGTGGGAACGGGGCAGGGCGACACAGGCCACGCATCTTCCCCTCAATCCCTCCACTGTTGGCATTGTGAAGAGACACCCCCCCACACACACACACACCCCCCCTTACCAACACCCACACGCACAGAACGACTACACAACACACAGGGACATGCACCCAAGTGGGCATGGTGGTGGCAGTGACTGTTGACAGGAAAGGCTTCTTCTTTGGCATTCACAGAAATGCCAAAGAAGGCCCGTCTGTGTGTCTTTGTGTGCTGATGCAGCTGGGGAAGCCTGCGCTGGACCTAGGATGACGGAGATGGTGATGATGGGGCGGGGGGAAGAGAACATGGCTGGCATAATTTGCTCCTTGATCCAGACGTACTCTTTCCACCTGAAGTCCTTCCTTCATTCCCCTCTGTGGTGGGGGAAAAACATTATCCCTTGAATGTGTGTTGTTGATGAGAGTCTGGCTTAGATCCTGCATTATGGGAGTGCACAGTCTTGCCTCAAGAGACCCTGTTTATGTCGTGCTGAGAACACGTGATGGAAACATTATTTAGGTGACATTTCCTTTACGAAGTGGTGCGACGTACATTTTCTGCAGAGGAACAGTACAATCTCACATCCTTTATCTGGGCCCACTCACCTCCAGACTAGAACGCACAGTGACTCTCTGTTAGTATTTGTGCCAATATTACCAAAAGAAATTCTCAGTTGACTAAGTAATAAGTCTGAAAGCATTTGGATGGCCTGGACATGTAAATCCTAACCGTTGTTATTCAAAGTCGTGAGCTCATCTATTCTGTTATCTATTTTTAACTTGGCAGAGACGCAGTTTTTCCAAATAGGATAAACATTCTTAAGGCACTGAGGAATTTGATATGGAAGTTATGTAGCTATTTAGAGGACAACAATTGAATGTGTGTGTGTGTGTGTGTGTGTGTGTGTGTGTGTGTGTGTGTGCGTGTGCGTGTGATGAAAAGAATTGCTTGGCACCGTACCTACAGTCGGGACATAGCTTGCGAGCGCCAATGTATTTAGAATGTCAACAATGTCTCCTGGGCTCTGCCCTCCCGTTTACCCCCTGGGATTTGCCCTGGCTACTGTTTTTAGGGAGGTGGTTGGATGTAGAGTAGCACCGACTCTACCGGGGGGGGGTGATGATGACACCATGATGAGATCCCTGTGGTTTCCTAGGGAAGCCTCCTTGCAGCTGTTGGTAGCTGGCAGACACTGTCCAGACCGCTTTTTGATTATTGAAATCAGGTGTGCACTAAATGATACAAAGGGTTAGTGTGGAGGAGCAAATCATCACAACAGTGGTGAGTGGTGTTGGTGGTGAGTTGGAGCGGTGTGAGGCACTTTTCCTTCAATCAGCTATGGAAATACCACTGCAGGGAGCGGTTTATGGTTAACTTGTATGCCACAGGGACATTTTTTAAATGTTAATGCTGAAACCGTGCCGTTGTTTTTTGGCTTTTACTGCTTTGTTATGCCCTTATCTTTTCTGGGGGCTGTTGCGGACATGCCACACTATTTTTCACTGATGGAGAAGTTCGACTCTATTGTGGAGGTTAAAGGAAAGTGGAGTTCATTGACAGCAGTCTTTTACCCCCTGAATACATCGATGTGAACCCTATTTATTGTTCTATTGAAAATCTTGTTTGTTTTCTTTTCTTCCAAGCTCAACACTTAATACTTAACAGTATTTCAAAGGTGCTGCGTTGTAGATTACAACAAGCCTTTTCATTGCTTTGCAGCCACAGCCTTCTCCTGTCAATGAGCCTGTGCACCACTTTGAGACTGTAACTGGGATAAATGGCTTCCGGAATTGCCTTGACTTTTACGAAAGAGCAGCCTAACAGAAACTTTTTCTTCTATGTTGAAGCAAGCAGGAGTACACCGTTGTCACATAAATGTCCATAACGGCATTTACCGCTATTGGCATACTATTTCCTCACTTTATTTCAGATGAATGGCGAGCAGAATTGACAACTAATGTTGGAAATATGCTGTAAACCGTACATGTCGACATGCCCAGTGTCGAAAGGAGGTGGATGCAAGCTGCATTCTAATCCCCTGTCAGTGGGAGAAGTCAGGAATGTTTCGGGGTGGCGTGTGTTGTTCACCATGTGCATTCTGGGTAGGACGGTGTGTGTCTCTACCTGTGCTTGCTGCATACCTCGGGGGTGAGGGGGTGGGACAGGAGTTGGAACTCGCCTTCTCCTCCACTCTTGCATTCCTCAACCGTGACTTGGCCTCCTTTTTATACAATAAACCTGAGAATGTCACCGTACACACACACACACACACACACACACACACACACACACACACACACACACACACACACACACACACACACACACACACACACACACACACACACACACACACACACCGACAAACTCTTTTTCAAACTGTTTAGTCATTCACACACAAGCCTGAGATGTAGAGACTTGAAAAATCACAAGCACCAATTAATTCACACCTGTGCACGCCTGGCACGCGTGTCTGGAGATGTTTTTGTGGCTACGCTAAGTATATGCCATGTTGAAGTCATGTGTTGTTGACCATGCACAACGTAGCCTTGGTCCGTTTTTTGTACATTGCTCAGCGGATTCAAACACCGGACGTCTCTCAGAGGCCTCTCAATGGCGACAGACCGTGCTGATCAGAAGTTAAAATGGCATATGGAAAAATAATTAAAGGGAAGTGGAGAAGAAAGGACGCCATGGAAGCACGAGCCAATCCGTTGTCTCTGGGGAGTGTTTCATCTTGTTATCTGCTATCTCTTTGAAATCAGACCAAGCAACTGGGTGCAGCCGAGGAGGGTTCCCTCCTCAGGGGGAATCCACACAAGCGCCACTAGAGCTTGTGCCGGGTTTTGGGTGGCAAAAGCAACATGTAGAAACGCCGCCCCCCCCACCCCCTAAAAAAAAGCATGACCGATGCTGTGCGTGTATAGGCCATTGATGTGGTCCCAAGCGCTTATATCTGGTCCAACACATTGTTCTCTGGTAGATTTGGTGCGTAACACAGCATCACCATCAAGCATGTTTATCTGTTGTTGTGGTGCTATTATTTCTTTTTCTTTGTGTAATAAATGACCACTATTGTGTGATGCCAGATAAGTATGTAAGTAAGTCTGGCTCTCTTTGGGAAAGCCTGCCACTTTAATCATATTTAGGGAAACTGAGAAAATGGGATGGTTTTTTTTCTTTCCCTTCCTCATGTCACTAATGGCTTACGTGTCCCTGGATACCAGATACCAGAGTCCTTTTTTTTATTTTTTTGTTAAACATTACACCCCCCCCCTTTCCTCTTTCCTCATCAGAGATCAGCAGCCAATGTAGAGAACTGGAAAAATAAGAACACACACACACACACACACACACACACACACACTTTGAATGCATGAGCACAGATGATGCGTCTGGGTGCTTCTAATGACCATATTTAGATGAGGTCATGGCGGAGGAACACCGAGGGAGATGAGAGCTGGTGTCTCTGTGAGCTCTGTCAAGCAAGCCTGGATCGCTGGCTTGTGCATGTGCATTGCTTCAAAATAAATTATCTTAACATTTTTGTTGGAGATGAGTTATTATAGTCCTATAGCAGCCTAAATGGAGTGCTTACTTTTGGCAGCTAAGGTTGGACTAGATCGGACCGTGTCAGCCAAGCTGTAAACCTTCGTCATCACCCTACCCTCCCTCTCTCCCTCCCTCCCAACCACCTCTGATATTTTTTTTCTGTGTTTCAATTGCTAATGTGGAATTTTCTGGGCTCTGTTTTGATAATGATGCACTTTTTGGGGGGAATTTTGGTAATCACAGCATTGTCTGCTACAGATTGGAAGTGTCTGGCGTCTGTGTGCACTCTGAGATAGTGTGTCGGGGATAGAAGGGCTGAAGTCTTATTTCTGCTTTTGTAGATGATGGAGAAAAAATTGATGAAAATGAGGTTGATTCAAAATTGAAAAAGAAGTGTATCAAAAGGTGAAACCAATCAATAATATTTCTCTGACTCTCTCACCTCTTCTCTATAGTTCATTATAATGCAGTGCATACAAACAGCCAACTTGATTTAAAGTTGCACCCTCAAAATAAAGATTTGGATTGAATTAATCAAAACAAATATCAGGACTCCCCGTTGTCTTCTATAGCTAAAACCTAGGGTGTATAAATCCATAACAAAACAAATTGCACAAATTGTTATATTTTACCACTTCCAATTAAAAGGCAGCACTTTAAGCTCTTTCACAGCAAAACTCCTGTACCCTCGGAGCAGCGCTGCCAGAACCCTGGCTGACACATGTAGACCAGCTGTTATTACCACTACACCCTTCTTATCGTCTTATCCTATACACAGACACTAATGCACCTCCGCTCTGACAAGTCTGATTGTCCACACTCCTCCCACAGACTCGCTTGGCTCAGCCAGACCCCAGACCAATTGAAAACTCTTACTTTGTAAACAAGCTCATAGCCCAACACATTTTTGCTGTAGTCACTGTGGGATTTTTACAAATATTAAAAAAAGGTTAGCAAAACATAAAAGCTACTATTGTTGTTGTTCATTTAATCATCATCAGGAGATGATGAGGACCAAAAGAGAGGATTTTGGATAGGATCCTGGTAATCGCCAGACAGACATCCAAATCCAAGTCTGTTATTTTTCCCTTCCCCTATGTCGCTAAGGAAACGCCGGCATGTATCACCTCATCAAAAATGGCCCAGATATTTTCTTGCCGTGCCTCAATCCTCCCAAATAATTTCATGTGTGTCACTTTTAGATTAGAAGCTTTTAGATTAGGGGAACAGTAAATCCAACCAACCTGCAGTGGGTGCCAGTCATGTTTGTTATGTAAATTGGAGAAAAATGGGGAGGGGGGAAATCCCATGTGAACATGAGGTTTACAGCCAGCAGCTCAGATGGATCTAACCCTGCGCTGTCCTTGTCGTCAGACTTGGTTCGTTTGAGAAAACAAAAGGTGATTGTTTGTTTTTTCACCTAGATTGCTTTTAAGGCACAATTACCATGGACACACACACACACACACACACACACACACACACACACATGATGACTGCATACAAAAACTCACATTGAATAGGATAAGGGCTCACAGCTTTTGATCCTATTATGAGAACCAGAACACTATGGCCTCCTAGGCTGGGGAAGAGTGGTAAACACTTTGTTTTGGGGGGGTTTCTTTTACTAGAGTCTCCTGTGGCACAACCCACAAAAAAGTCTAGATGGAAAGAATTTCCCCAGGTACTTTCTGTCTCCTGCCGTTTCTCTGCCTGTGTGTGTGTGTGTGTGTCTGCTTTCAGGGAAGTGACAGACTCCCCAAACATTACAGAGAGACTTTCTTCATCACAAATTACATTCTGTCAATGTGTGTTGGACGAGTGTGTGTGTGTGTGTGTGTGTGTGTGTGTGTGTGTGTGTGTGTGTGTGTGTGTGTGTGTGTGTGTGTGTGTACACAGCGCATTGCGTGTGGAATGCTAGGAATCGCCTCCATGGCAACGGTGGGCCTGTGTGTGTCTGTAGTGGTAAATATTGACTTCAGCACCTCCCCATCACCGTGTGTGTATGTGTCTATCTGGAAAGATGGACACACACACACTCCTGCCTGAACTCGGTGATGGCCTACCACCGAGGGAGTATGTTTATACTACCCGTCCTCCAAACATGGATGATCTTCCTGACTGTTGGATATACAATGCAGTGGCGCAGGGAGCTGAGGTAGATGACTGCTTAGACTACCGCCCCCCCACAAACAGCTTGAGTAGAGTAGTTTATCACACTGCCTCTGCTGTGGTACTGCCGCACTTTTTGTCATTGGGTAATGATTGTCACGAAAGGTAAACGCAAAGAGGAAGTGTTGGGAGCGAGGATGCACGGCATGTTGGACACAATGGCTAACCATTAGAGCCATTTTGAAAGGCCATTACCTCCTTCCTATTAATTTTCCTATTTGAAAAAGAGAAAATGACAACCTAACATTTAATTGCTTGTAAACAAAGGTGTGTGTGCGTGTGCGTGTGCGTGCATGCATGTGCCACTCCCAACATGATTGGGTCAAATTCCAATTGGATTTGTCGAGGCGGGGTGTGGGAGATGTGCTGGAAGACAAACAGTACGATAGGAGACACCGGACCAACCGGTAGCGCCAGTCTGGATGTTTTTTGCTAACTCGTGTCGTTTCGCAGGCCCCCACATGGAATGTCAGCCTTGTGCTCAGTGCACCAGATTAGGGGACTGATGTTGATAATCTGGACAGAACAAGCAAGGGCTGGATTACGCGGCGATTGACTGACGCAGGAGCCAAAGCCCCCCACCCCCTCGTAATTACACAGAAAGCATTAAAGATGGAGATCTGCATCTGTAACCACGGTTCTCTATTCACATATCATCACATGTCATGTTCACATCGGAGCAAAAATGCATGGGCGGTTCATATGCAGGCAGACGTACACATCCATGTGTTCACTATAAACACCCACATACGCACTCTTCTCCCCGCTCCCGTCTTTGCTTGATTTATTCTACCCTGGGCTAGATCATAATACTGATACATTTACATTGTCCTTGGTTAATTACCAAAAATGCTATTATTGGCAGATGATAAAAAAAAAAGACAAATCAGCTTATCAGCTAAATGTACCCCCGTATCCATGCCACTCATACACTGTAAAACGTACTCTAGCTCAGCTGGCATACACCTGCTAGGTAGGCTGTGCTTTAGTTTCAGATACTGCAGCAATACGGCTGTGAGGCAGACATGGCCACACCAAAACAGGTTTTGCAATGAAAACCTGGGAATACCTCACCCTGTGTACAGCTGTCTGCTGTTGAACCTTTGGGGGATTAGAGCTCTGCTTAAAGACACTTGCAACAGTGCGGAAAAGCAGTGCCCAGGCCAGGGAATTATCTGTTTGTCTGTCTGTTATTCACCCTGTCCAGATTTATTATTATTATTTGTTTTTTACTTTCCCAGTACAGTCTCTCCAACCGGTCTCCTCGCACGGAAATCATGCACAAAATGATAAGTGTATTTATATATACATACACACACACACACGCACGCACGCACGCACAGCATGCACGCGCACGCACGCACACACACAGCACAATTTATGTGTTTGATATGTGCTTATGCAAATGCAATAAAAAAAACAAGATGTATCTGGCAGAGGTCTGGCACCTGATGTTCCTTGGCCAATGTCAGTCGGACTCTGTGTCTGTGTGTGTGTTGTCTGAGTCACGCCACCACGCAGAGCCACCCCATTCTCCTCCTTTCAACCTCATGTAGGATTTGATATTGTATTGCTGTATAATAATAATGATGACAGGTCAGCCAGTCAACAAGCCATCCCTTACCAGCTTATTAGTACACACACACGCTCACTCTGCTCTGCTGCTGCGTGTCGCCTCACCAGCGCCACATCGCTCCCAGCGCCACATCGCCAGTAGCTTATCCTCCATAATCTAACTTAGCGTAATACTGTAAGGGAAACAAACTCAAACACAAAATTAAATCAATACATAGACCATACTTGCGGAGTCCAGTGTCATTAAAAAAAAACATACAAGCAAGCAACATAGTCACGTGTGAATAAAAACTGTAATAATTGGCGTAACTACGATAGTTACTGTGGATGTTCACTTGTGAGAGTTTGCACTCTTTCACCCCCCCCCCCCCCCCCCCCCCCTCTACACCCCCCGCCCTGACAGTTGTTTGGCCATGGAGCGGGGAAGATCTGCCGGGGCACGTCCCGACCAACTTCTTAGACAAATACACTGGGCCTGTAGTACTGTAGTTATCATTCTTCCCATCATGCAGGCCCCGACCTGCCGAACCTCCTGGAAGAGTTTCACTACACACAATCTCTTTTTCTCAGGTCTTCATTGCCCTCAAGTCTGTGCAGTGTACTGTGGAGAGTGTTGAGAATATTGTAACACGGTGGATTTTATTTGATCCAAAATGGCTGCGATAAAATTAAGGTTTGAAGGAGGGGTTCAATGGGTTCAATGTTTGAACCCAAAGTAAAATACTTCCAGTTTTTTTTGTGTGTGTGGCGTCATTACATAGAGCGTAACAGTGACCGCCCCTTTTTTAACAGCTCCGGTGCCGGAAGTAAATTTCCCATGCATTTATCTCGTCCACTTTTCGTAGAATCCTTATATAAAGAGTATTAAGCCTTTAACCAAGCCAATCGTTCGTTATGGTAGTCGTGACCATATTATGTTTGATTCGGGCATAAAACGAATTTGGAAAACGGAAGAAAAGCCAAAGGTACAAGACTGTGTACATTATTTTGTTGACCGAGTGAGGAACTACTCATCCCGAATCAAACATAATATGGTCACGACTACCATAACGAACGATTGGCTTGGTTAAAGGCTTAATACTCTTTTTATAAGGATTCTACGAAAAGCGGACGAGATAAATGCATGGGAAATTTACTTCCGGCACCGGAGCTGTTAAAAAAGGGGCGGTCACTGTTACGCTCTATTGGAGAGAGGTTTTCTGGGTCAGTGGGTTCACTGTTTGGATGCTATTAGGAGAATACCAGTTGTGTTACTGTAGCCTAGATTGTGTTTATTCCATCCAAAATCCACAGTAACAGCCATGCAGTGAGCTGCTGCACACTACAGTGGGGCAATAATACAAGATACAAGCCCATGCAGCAGAGAAACGGGGAAAAAAGACTTCCCGTGCAAAGCCTGTGAGAATTGGGAGGGGATTTGGAATGCGTTGCCAGATCTCGTGCATAATTAAACGCATCCCCCCCCCCCCCCCCCCCCCCCCCCACACACACACACACACACACACACACACACACACACACACACACACACACACATTTCCGCTGCGATCACCAGCTACCCTTCTCGGCCCCCTGCCTTGCACCAGAGGGGGGCTCCTCCTGCAGGCTGCTTCCCACAGAGAACGTGCCTATTGGGGTGCTCCACCGTCGGCTCAACTGGACCCAGATCCGCTTCAGTCTTCACCTGGGCCTGTTGCAAAAATGGAAACGACATTGGGACGTGCACAGATACGCAAACAATACACAGCATGGTGGTCCCACACCCGTGATATAAGTGGAAGACGGTGTTTGTCTTTGTGACTGCTTGTGTGTTGGGACAGCCGTCTGAGGGCCAAAGCGTCCGGGACAGGCTAACTCACTCTCTCCACCCGCTAAGTCTTGTGCTTTTCGCGTGCTGTCCACCGACAATGGAGGCCTTTGTTTTGAAACCAAAGTAAGAAGGAATCAGAAAGCAACCCTACCACCACCCCATTATCACTTCTTAAAGCCTTGCTTCATGTTTATTTCCGCTCAGATCTCGCTCTACGGGGGATTTTGGCGCAGTGTTTGCTCTGGGAAGCTGGTTTTGGATTTTAGGCCACTGTTTTCTTTTTCTTTTTTTTTTGTTTAGGTAATCCAATATTCTTTTTCAATGTGGAATTTGGTGGAGGTTAAAATGGTTGCTGTACATGTACCGCCATTTTTCCCCCTGCAATGTCATTGACATGAAGAGTTGTGAGTCACAACAAACGTTAAAGCAATGTCTCTATTAGTCAAAAGCATTAATTGGTTCAGAATTTGAGATGAGTCAGGAATTATCAGCTAACTTACAATGTAAACAAAGTCGTGTAACAATAGCCTTCCACATTAACCAGCCAACTATCTGGTGGAAGAGCTTTAAAAAGACTGCTGGTATTGCAACATATGATTGTTGCATGCGCTACGATGCATGTCTGAGGCAGACACACACTTACACATACACTTAATTTCCATCCATCATCTATTACTCATTCACATAGCATTCCAATTGTATTTAGTGTTATGTTGCCTTGCCTTTGCTCATTTTTTTTGAGCTACAAAAACAAATGCAGTACATGAATTAGTATTCCATAGTGAACACCCTTGTGGCTATATCAGCCCATGATAGCCAGGGCTTGAGTCCCTAAATTATCCTTGGCTTAGCATAATGATTTCCCTGCTTCTAAGCTGTCATTACACAGGCCAGAGATACTTAACGCATGCCTGAGTAAGCAGGAAGGCCTGAGAATTCAGAGCGAAATGAGAGCGAGAGATGGATGAGGTGGATAGAGAGGCTGCAGTTGATGGTTGACATGAAGTGTGTTCTTTCCGCCAGGTTGAAGTGTCTTAATCAGTCCTACCTCTCAACGCCCCCCCCCCCCCCCCCCCCCCCCACATCATAAGGCTTTTTAGATCACTTGAATATTTCAGTAAATCAGGGAGGATGGTGTTTCTATTGTCCTTATTTGATCACCTACTTGTATGCAGAGTAAAAATACTGACATTGGTTTACTGGGTGTAGTTGCAATCAATAGAAATTGTGGTACAGATGTTCAGCTTTTTTTTAAATCTCAAACCAACTGCCATTGTTCTGTTTGCTTGCTTCTCTGATCTCATGCACTAACCCCTAATAGCCAAACAAATTCAATTTAAAACCCCTCCCTGAAAGTGCTCCTCAGGCACTCAGCAATTCGGGCGCATCTCTTATGTGTATGAAGAGAGCATTTTACAGTTGTATGTATTCATGCAGGCAGGGCATGTTGTTCGCCATGTTTGACTTGTGTCTGTACCATGCCATTTGCAGTGTGTGGGGGGCGGAGGGTGGTGGTGGTGGTGGTGGTGGAGGAGGGTGCTTATCATGTCTGTGTTAAAGGCAGTGGAGCGACAGCTGCTGGGGGGGGCCATCCCTGGGGTGTTGGTTTTTTGGGTCTTCATGGCGCTGCGGCAGCCTTTGCAGGTCTTTGCCGGTCTCTGGTTACTGCATCTGGCCTCGCCACAGCCCCAGGAATGCGTCCTGGGAATGCATGACTGATTTCCCGGGATGGCATTGGTGGTCTGCTTGACAAAAAAGATAGGGATGGACTCCCCTCCAGCGGCCCCATGTCACTACCCGGTCCGTACCGCCTGCCCCAGTCGCACTGCACATGTGCAGAAGCTAGCGCATGTGCAATTTCTGTCACGTTACGCCTGACGCATCCGTACTGCACAGGTGCAGAATGCCAATGTGATTTAAAAGATATGGTAAATGTTCTGAGATATAAATGCTGTTCTGGCTTCTTTGACTTCATTGACTGTTACATATAGTATTTGTTAGTATTAGTAATAGGAGTTATTTTAAACAATAACGCTTATTGCAACTGCTCTCTTCGTAGGCCCCTCAGCAACAAGCTGATCACATTTTTTATTTTTTATTTAGTCTTATTTATTGAAACCTTAAGAAGCCAATGCCATGGTTTGGCTTTCCGTTGAGGTTGCTAATCAACAGAAAATGTAGCAGGTTTTGTTTGTGTTTTGCTCGCATGTTTGTTATGCCTGGTAAAGGTGCTGTAAAGTGATCTCCATTGCGGTACGGATCGAGAAAGATGTACTGATGGTCCCAAAGAGAAATGTTTGTAGAATTGTTATTGGCTAGTTTGATTGCTTACTATCTACTTCTGTGTTTTGTCTTGCAGGGCTAGGCCATGGGGGGGTCCAAGAGCAAGGCGAAGGACGTGGGCCAGCGAACCCGCAGCCTTGACGACAACCTCACTGCTGGGGGTGGAGTCGGTGGCCACCACCTCAACTCCAACCAGCAGTCCGTGACGCCCAATCGGAACCCCGTGGCGGGGGATGGAAACCCCGTACGTGGCAATCAGCCATTGGCCAATAAGGCGGAACTGGCGCTGTTTGGGGGCGTGGACAACAGCAATGCTGCCTCCCCTAACAACAGATGCACGCTAGCAGGTAGGAGATTGACGACTTGGCAGTCAGTTTGGGCGTTGACCTCTTGTGCCCAAATCACACTTCTCCGAGCATGTATGCATATTCCGCGCTGCTTCTCGGAGACCGTACACGCCCCTTTTACCAGTCGATGACCTACGCGTACGCAAAGACATGCAGTCCTCCTAGCTTAGCAAAGTATCGCCCTTCTATGTGGGGGTTCGCAGCAAGTAATCGCCAATTGGTCGAGCGGGGAACATGCACAGGGGTTTGTTTCGTTTCTGACAGCCAGGCACAAGAATTAAATGCACCCGGCGAAATCAAAACATTGTATTTTTTTCAATTGGTTGCGATACACTAACCACTTTTAAGCAGTGCATTTGAATGATTTTACATTGTCTTTATCACGTGAATATATGGCTTTTTCAACATATTTTCAATGGAGAAGACTATGTCTCACGTTTTCTGTTTCCTGATTTGCTCGTGGGTTCACATTTGTGGTTGGAAATGCTATATTGCTCCCTTGTGTACACATTGATGTGACGTAGAAGTGTCTTTGCAGGAAGTGCTGCAGAGATCGGCGTTGTGTCTCTGAGTCCTGGCGAGGATCTTCGAGAAGTGTGAATTCAGCTTTAGGGTTCCCGTTGTTTTCCGACGACATTACGATACTCTTTCTCTGCCACCAGGGGGCGTGACGACCTTTGTGGCGTTATACGATTACGAATCCCGGACGGCCTCGGATCTGTCATTCAGGAAGGGCGAACGCCTCCAGATTGTCAACAACATGTAAGAAAACAAAGGCAAACCACTCCCTCCCTCCCTCCCCCCTTTGTTTATTTTTCCCTTTAATGTACACAGGTGTACAGTGGGTGAATGTTTGTATCAGTCAGACACTCACACAGGCAGGTGCTACTGGACACATCAACACTGTACTCAACACTGTATTCAGCATGCAAGTCACAAGCCATCTTCCTGAAAACCCCAGTAACTATAGAAATTGGACCCTCCCCCCGCTTCCCTACAAGACCTTTTATATGTGCTAACTGACACATATCCCCCCCCCCCCCCCCCTCCACCCATCAGCTCTCCCTCTCCTCTACCCTGCTGCTGAAACATCACCGTGAGGATTTGAGCTAGAGTTTAATGTTGCCCTGCCAAGTCTAAAATATGGGTTAACTACACCCCCTTCCGATTGGCTACAAACCAACCAAGGGGGCTTCAGTTTGTTTTTAATGGAGGGCCAAGCTGCTGCAGTTTACAGTGAGCTGACCTAGAAGGTCTGGGCAGAGGACAATGGCTGGATTAGCCGTGCATCCCCCCCCCCCCCCGAAAGAGAGAACCGGACCTCGTGGGTGGGTTCATCACTGGGTCAAGCACACAGTCAGACGCCACTGCCACCACTACTACTGACTCTTGAGATTACTCGGCACATGCTAATGGTCCATTAGGAGTTCAGTTCAAGATTGCCCTCTCCTCCCTCCACCCTTGCCTGTCTTGGATTTCTGATCGATGCACAATATTCTGCAATAAGCACACACGGCATTAGGACACTCTGTTGTTATCCTTTACTTTGCCTTTTTCCTAACGCTCGCTCCTCCCACTTTCGTTCTTTCATTTCCATCTCTTCCCCTCTCTTCTAGTGTATGTATTCAACCCTTTGTGGTGATTTTGATGTTTTTTTAGATGCAGGGTTTAAAAAGTTCTAAAGAATTTAAGATTTTTCTCAACCTTGTGAGGTCATTGTGTCTTTAGTAGGGATGTGTTGTTTTTAACCTCTGTTGTTTACCATGTTCTGTACAAGCGTCCCTCTGCCGTGTGGACATGCTATCTCTTATCTTTGACCCTCTTCTCCCCTTCACCTTCTTCTCCTCTCTTCTTTTCCTCCGCCGCACAACGCTCCTCTGTGTATTAATAGGAGGAAGGTAAACAGCAGGTTTGTGAAACATCCTTTTGATTAGTTTTGTTTGCTTTTATCTGACTGCACGTGTTTGCTAATTTCATTTTATATTCATTTTATCCATGTGTGTTCACCCATCACCCATCCTAAAAACATCACCCTGAAAGCCGCCATGCTTGCTCACCATAACATATCTGTGGTTAGATGGAGGCACGCACCATTTCATTCCCAAGCCACTCTCTTTGTAGTCGGTGAGGAGTTGATCCAGTGTTTTGAAGCACCATAGGTATCTTTAGTGTACGCATTACATGTTTTCTCGACACAAGTTGTTTTTGAAGACGCCATGAAATTAACATTTTCACCATGTTATGATCATGATCATGATCAAGGTATGATCAATATTATGTCATGTTAATCACCTCTTCAGCGAAAAAACAGAATCTGTTTTATTAGCTATTTTACATCCACAATCAATGTAACGTGCAATAAGGATTTAAGCTTCTTTCTTTCTCTTTTGCAATGACGTGACCAAGTCCATAAGCAATAAAATCATACCATGTTTCTGCTGTCCTTCATATAAAGCCTTCGACAATACGCAACTGTTTGTGTTTTGTCACTTTTACACAAAATCTCAAGGATCACACACCTAGCCTTTGTCCTCCTACTTTACTTGGCAATACCGCACATTATGGAAGTATGTGCTTCAAACTGCTGGATCGACTCCTATTTGCTGTAGGCACACATGTACCATGCTTCCCTTTCCCTCGTCACCCTGGTCATACCCACTGGAGATGCACGATGTCGTAGCATTACAATGTTGTGTTTTAACATGGATCCCTATGGACACTGTAGGTACTAAATCCTGCACTCTAGCACAGCACTTACACCGCCGACTCTCCCATTCACCCTTTGGACATTATCGTCAGGGGTCAGTTGTGTGGGCACTGGATAAAAAAAACTATGCCGTTGGATAATCCCCTATAAGATACACGCGGCCAGTGTTTATAAAATGTCATTTTATGATCATGATGGAAAAGTTGGAAGAAAGGAAAAAATACATTTGTTTTTTTTTGGCGTTGTTCTCTTTAAGACATTTTGTTTAACACTGGCCACCCTACAAACTCCACAAAGAGTCCTGTCCGGTGAGTCTGTCAGATGTGGATCAGTAAAGTGTGTGTGTGTGTGTGTGTGTTTTCTCCTTAATCCCCCCCAGAGAAGGGGACTGGTGGCTGGCTTGCTCGCTCAACACCGGAGAGAGCGGATACATCCCGAGCAATTATGTGGCTCCTTCCGACTCCATCCAGGCAGAAGAGTAAATCCCTCTCTTTTTTCAATTTGTTTCTCTCCCCTCTGCTCTCTGTCTCTTTTATCTATCCCTTTCATCACGCATGTGGTGCACTAATGCATTTTTTTCTTCACCAAATTCAGTTCAAATTCAACGCAAGTGTATTTTTTGAGGGGGCCTCTTTGTACTTGTAACCATGGCTCTGTTTAATGAGTTACACTCCTTAAGAGACATGCAGCCTGTGAACTTCCATTTCATGGTTTTCTAACCTTTTTCTAACCTCTTCGTTTCCCCCTCCTTTTGTTTCTTCTTCTGCTCCGCCAGTCATATCAGACTGACCATGGAGTCCAGGTAAGCATCTGTCCTCTTCTCCACTCACCTGTACACGCTGTGCTGCTCGAGTGCAGCGTGGACAGATAGCGGCTCCCCAGTGACTTGGCTGACTCACTGGTTCGCTGCCTTTCTTGTTTCTCTCTTGTTCTTCACCCTACATCGTTCATATTACCCTGGACCCATTTACCAACTTGTTCTCTCTCTCTCTGTCTCTGTCTCTCTCTCGCTCTACATCACTCACTCCCTCTCTACATCTCTCGCTCTACATCTCTCTCAGGTGGTATTTTGGTAAAATCACGCGTCGGGAATCAGAGAGGCTGCTGCTGAGTTTGGAGAACAGGAGAGGAACGTTCCTAGTGAGGGAGAGTGAAACGACGAAAGGTGAGTATTTTGCAGTGTAAATAAACATCGACACGAGCACGTTGCACACTGTAAAAGAATGAAGATCCGTTTTGTAATGGCAAAATAAATTCAACAACTGCGTTGATGCATGTGTCGAACGTAATAGTGAACGTTATAATGAAAGTGATCCTCAGGATGGTACGCTGTTGTCTTTTCTTTTTTTGTATTGGGGCCTGGAGGGTTTAACTGCTTCTCCACTTCTTCTGTAGCACTGAAAACCACAGTCCCTGTGGGTTTCCCCCAGCTGTCTGCTGTGTTTACATATTATGCTTGTGTGTCGCACACACACACACACACACACACACACACACACGAGTTTGCGTTAAATTATTTGCATGTTAGCGTTCCCGGCTGAGCTCTGTGTACATGCTGTGTAATGTATGGGAGCTGAACGGTACTGCATCCCTAAAGGGGGTGGGGGGATGTGTCAGGGGTAGGGGGTGGCAGAGAGGGTGGGGGGGATAAAGGGTTGGGAGGTTAAGGGGAGGCCTGCGGGTTGGTGAGGAGGGGTGTGGGGGCCGGTAGAAGTAGGTCAACGTGAAGCCAGGACTGGGCGCTGCTCATCCGTAGGCCATATCAGACCTCCTTATGACCGAGAGAAGGAGAGGGCGGCGTCACCGCAGGCCGGCCCCAAGACTCAAGTGTAGTCAGTGTCCAGCCTGAGATTGCCCTCTGGTGGCAGAATGGCTGTATTAATCATGTGTTGTTTTTTAAAATAATACATTTTCTAGAGACTCAAAGACACTTTACAAAGACATAAAATACATGAGTAAAAGACAAACAAAGTCTAGTTTAAAAAGCTTACAATTATTATTACAATCATTATTATTACAAAAAAAATGTAAATCAATGGTTTTGTTAATGCCATCTGCTTAAAATGCTACGATCACGTCTTTGTCTCTCGTCAGGTGCCTACTGTCTGTCCGTCCTTGACTACGACAACACCAAAGGGTTGAACGTGAAACACTACAAGATCAGGAAGTTGGACAGCGGTGGCTTCTACATCACGTCACGCACGCAGTTCAGCAACCTGCAGCAGCTGGTCAACCACTATCGTAGTGAGTACAGAACCCTGTTCATTCATAAGATAAGACAAGATGATGTACTGTAGTAATCCAAGATGAATCACAGCAGATAGTACAAGAATTAAAAAGAGTATGTACTGTATGTATGTATGTATGTATGTATGTATGTATGTATGTATGTATGTATGTATGTATGTATGCAAATAAAAACTACAAACAAATCTGAAAATATATGTAAACACAATATGAGTAGTGTGGTATTGTCCTAAACCTGTTCCACCATTCTAAATGTCCTGCTTCCCCTCGCCCAGAGCACGCTGATGGCCTATGCCACTCTCTGTCGGACGTGTGCCCCATCCTGAAGCCCCAGACCCAAGGGTTGGCTAAGGACGCCTGGGAGATCCCTCGGGAGTCCCTGCGGCTGGACCTCAAACTGGGCCAGGGCTGCTTCGGAGAGGTCTGGATGGGTAAGTAAAAGCAGAAGAACAACACAACGCCTCTCTACGTGTTGATGGTGTCTTGCGGAGAACTCCACTTGGTTTACATTAGCATTTGATGTTGGGGATAGGGCATAGTTGCAGACAGTGTGTCCCAATGCAGAGGAGCGGGTGAAAAAAATGCAATATTGGCTCACTGTGTGAGGGTGTGTGGGGAAAAAAATAGCACCGACTCACATTACACATAATGACAGCTCACTATTTTACATGTTAAGTGCCAGCAACCAAACCAACCAGAATTCTGATGACTGATGATTCTGCCTTTCATAATGACTTGTGCATATTGCTAATGTATGCCTAAGGTGCACCAAGGTCACACCAAACACCATTGATAACGATGACAAAATAGCTGCCCCCAGCTGCTGAAAAACGTCAGGTGTGATCGGAGCCTAAAGGTAGACTGTGGACATTGTGGCTTCGAACCCAGAACCTTTCCTCCAGGAGTGAAACACCCTTACCGCTAGGCTAGAGACTATCCTGCCCTTCTTCTTCTTAGAAGGTTTCTACAAAGTGAAAGTGAAATAACGTACACTTCTATCCGTGGCCCAGGAACGTGGAACGGCACGACGCGCGTGGCCATCAAGACACTGAAGCCGGGCACCATGTCCCCCGAAGCCTTCCTGCAGGAGGCCCAGGTCATGAAGAAGCTGCGGCACGAGAAGCTGGTGCAGCTCTACGCCGTGGTGTCCGAGGAGCCCATCTACATCGTCACCGAGTACATGGGGCAAGGTCAGAGATCACGTATTTAAGCCATACTTTCATTGTCATGAAATATCTGAAATATGTATATGTTATGAAAATGTACAGTAGGTTGCTATGACAGTTTTTAACAGTGTTACTGAATATATTATGAAAGCGTACGGTAGGTCACCATTACAGGTTTTAACAGTGTTACTGAATATATTACTAAAACGCACAGTAGGTTATGAGTACAGTTTTTAACAGCGTTACTGAATATATTATGAAAACAAAGTAGCTTTCTAAGATAATTGTTAACAGTCTGACTGAATATGTTATGGAAACTTGCAGTACGTTATTATGACAGTTGTTAACTGAATGTAACTGAATATCTTCTGACCTGCTTGCAGTAGGTTACTATGAAGATGAATAAAACAGTGGTATGTAATTGCCAACAGGTAGCTTACTGGACTTCCTAAAAGGTGACATGGGTAAAATGCTTCGTCTGCCCCAACTCGTAGACATGGCATCACAGGTAGGCACAAAACAAAACCAAAAGGTTTTGCTCACATGACAAACTGATTCACAAAAGATGTTTTTAACCTTTTTGTTCTGGTATTATTATAAACGTGTCTCAAGCCCAAAGCACACAAAGTGCAAATTTCAATTCATATTTGTAGTGCGACCCCAAAAATTAAATGGAGTCATATTGTTTTTAATGTAGCAGGGCTGTATTTTATATCACTACGTATAAGACTCAAGTCTCTTTTGGATCCACAGATTCCAAAACATTATTTTGTCTGTCCTGACACAACCATGTGCTTTGGGCTATAAACTAAATAATAAATACAAAATATATATATAAAGAAAATGTTGACTGTGTTCCTCTAGATAGCGTCTGGGATGGCATACGTGGAGAGGATGAACTACGTGCACCGAGACCTGCGGGCTGCCAATATCCTGGTGGGGGACAACCTGGTGTGTAAGGTGGCCGACTTCGGTCTGGCACGGCTCATCGAGGACAACGAGTACACGGCCCGCCAGGGTAAGACCATGAGTGGTAGTGTTTGACCTCTTGGTCAACGACGCCCTTCAGATAAACCCTAGTCTCACAGATCACACTTGGAATTAACAATGTCTGATGGCAGACGAGCTCCAATCTGGGTGAGAGGGTCGTTTCACTTTCTTCTTTCGAACCAATCATGCTGCTGGAAGCGGGGATCTCTAACTGCGTAATTAGCTGACAGCGAACACAAACGCGGCCAGCACTAGGAAACTTCTCCCGGTGGGAAGACGAGCAAAAACATCCTACACTAACATTCTTATAAAAAGGGTCTGTAATGTTTTAAAATCAACACCGTGTAGCCTTCTGAACGCTTCATCCACTCACAAATGAGTTTCTCTTTGGTAGAATATCTCCTTAAAGTCAAATGTGTAAAGCAAAAGTAAATGTGTTTTGAGTTTGTCAGGGAAAAATGTGTTATTAACCACCCAGCCAAATTTGAATGATTTAAAAAAAAAAGTGTATACAATTGTTCTAAAATTGTGAAAAAATAAGCATGAATGTTTTGTAGTCACTTTCCGGCATCTTACAAAAACATTGTTATGTATTTTGGCAACAGCTATTCACGCTCTGAATTAGCGATCTGAAATGGTGAATTAAAGATCACCAGTATGAGTCCTGTGTGTCTAGCCCAGGTGTCTACCTGTCCAGGTGTCTACCTGCCCAAGTGTCTACCTGTCCAGGTGTCTACCTGCCCAGGTGTCTACCTGCCCAGGTGTCTACCTGCCCAGGTGTCTACCTGCCCAGGTGTCTACCTGCCGAGGAGACGGGGCTTCAAAGACTAACCGTCGGGCAGCAGCACTCCTCTATTGAGCCATCGTTTGGTCAATATTTCAACACAATCAGGGAATTATGAAGAACCCTGCCCTGCCCTTAACAATAGCCTAACTCAAACGCAATTAAACTGGATACGTCATGTTTAAACATTTCATCAGTGGATATACAATTTAAATCGCTGCTCTACAATAGGAAAAAGCAGGTCAAAAACTGTGACCAGTCGTGCGTTACATCCGGTGTGGACGTAATGCACATGGACTGTAATACAGATTAAAACTGACTTCTTGATATGTGTAAATTAGTGGAAACTATCATGGACATTTAAAAAAAACAAAAAACAAAACAAGTACTGGCTGAGATTTGGACCGTGTATTTGATTATAATTTGTTGGTATTTCTTGCATCGCTACTGCTTCTAGCAGTGTTAGTGGACTTTTATAGCCATACATGTTTGAGCCACCGGAGCCAGAATCCGATTTGTCAGAGGACACTGACCTCCCTGAGAATCAACCTCGTTCCTCTCAGTAACGAGTAATAACTTGCGATTTAGCGTGACAAGCAGTGATGCAACTGTGCTCTGGTTGTTAGGGGCGGGGCAATGCTAAGGGTACCGCATTACGTCAGGTGCCCCTTAAGCCCCACCCAGAAAATCCTGAACTCGAAAATAGTGAAAAACAGAAAAACGGTCTAACTCCACAATTCAACACTTCATACATTTTAATTCAACCCTTCATCTAGAGTCTTTTCATATGTTTTCAGCAATGACTTTCTAATGTGTGTAATGTGTTTCGAAGCAAATCTCAGAAAAGTCATAAATCCGTCCCTTTTGGTTTCTGGCCCAGCCTCTGTCCCGTCTCCCCCCAGAGGTTCTGCTATAACATAGTAGGACTGCTTGATCCGAGATTAGATGAACCCTAACCCGTCCATGCAACAGTACTTATACTGTAGATAGTGACATATGAGGGGGGGTGATTTAAGGTGTAGAATAGAAATGAGCATAGAATATACACAATTTGACTATAAACATGACTGCTAACGTCTTCTTGATTTGTATGCATAACAGAGATATGTGATGTGTCTATGCATCTAGGTCACCATTTCTTGCATTGCTTCTGACATGTCTCCCCCCCCCTTGCAGGAGCCAAGTTCCCCATCAAGTGGACGGCCCCCGAGGCAGCACTGTACGGTCGCTTCACCATCAAGTCGGACGTGTGGTCGTTCGGGGTGCTGCTAACTGAACTGGCCACCAAGGGCAGGGTGCCGTATCCAGGTAGGAGGGCCAGTTCTGAGAAATGATCCTGTGGGAATGCAAATGTATTTTTTAGTTTTTTTAAGCAGGTCACAATTTTCAGTCACAATTTTTGTCAATGTTTTTCACCAATATTAGCTGGAGAAGAACTAGAACATGTATTGTACTAGTTGTCGTGAGTATTTTAAAGAAGAAATTCTCCAGTCAACTTCCACATAAAGGATTGGTAGAGCTCTGTTTGAATGGACAAACTGTATCGTATGTCAACTATTATGTTTGACATAACCACAACCGGATTTAGACTCGTCAGGGGCAGTCCAACGGAGCTGTACTCTATTAGCCGATGGGTCCAATTTGATGAAAAGTGAAATGGCAGTTATGTTGTGGATCATGGTGACCTCACACCCCATTCCCCCCCCAGGTATGGTGAACCGTGAGGTGCTGGACCAGGTGGAGCGCGGCTACCGAATGCCAATCCCGGCCGAGTGCCCCGAGTCCATGCATGAGCTGATGCTGACGTGCTGGCGCAAAGAACCCGAGGAGAGGCCCACTTTCGAGTACCTGCAGGGCTTCCTGGAGGACTACTTCACCTCCACTGAGCCCCAGTACCAGCCAGGGGAGAACCTCTGAGGAGGGGGGGAGGGAGGGGAGGAGAGAGAGGAGGAGAGAGAGGGAGAGAGAGAGGGAGAGAGAGAGGGAGAGAGAGAGAGAGAGAGAGAGAATAGTTATGTTCTCCTCTAACTTCCAAATGAGTTGTGAAGTTCTCCTCACTATTTTCAAAAGGACCCGACTATTGTATTATAATTTGTAAGCCTATCGTACATTACACTGTGTTCGCTTGCGTGTCAAGCTTTAATTAAGCAGGTTTTGTCAATGGACTTAAGCAAAGAATTCTTTATTTTTATTTTTTTGCTGACCCTCATCTTTTTAAAAGCGTACTTTAGACCTGGGAATTTCTACCTGGTAGACAGGTTCAAATACTGCTACTGACTTTGACACGCTTGGTAAGATTTCCAGATACGTGGTGTAAAAAAAAAGGGGGGGTGGGGTCCAGGAGCGGATTGCACAAGAGATGTGGAAAGCATCAACGTCCTGCTGAAAGTTTAATTTCAGGATCATGTTCGAAACTTCAAACTTGTGTCGTTTTTAGACTTTGTCTTCCAGTTAAAAACAAAATAAACGAGGAGAATCCAATGTGCAAGAAAATGAACAGGACCATTTTTTTTGTTTTGTGTGTGTGTGAAAATCATTTAGAATTTTGATTCAATAATGTGTGGGTGGGGTTTATACCTGGATCAACTGGAGTCTTTTTTTTTCCAGGTAAAGGTTGTTTTAAAATGTGTTTCTATAAGCATCCATGGCTGTGCACCACTGAGGATAGCGAGTTAGTCCTATCTGCTGTGAGGTTTCGATTGAGGCCAATATGGGCCTGTATACAAACTCAGATGGATCTAGTTTCAGTACTGGGACCGGTGTAACGTTCAACAGAAGGAGAAGAGGAAGTGGAAAGTAAAAGCCTCTTCTAAAACTGTCTCGTAAATAAAGAACCGACTACTGATCACCGGTGCTCTTCTCAGTACAGGGCAACTGTTTTGTACACTGTTAAAGTAAAAGGTGTATTTTTATGACAGTGGTTCTTACAGTGGGGGTCCACCTTTGGTATGTGAGGGGGGGTGGGGATTCTTGTCAAATATAGTCCACCATGTTCTGTCATGACTTGTCGCTGACAGTTTATACAGTAGGAGTATACCAAACTGAAACTTCATAATGCAAGTATCTATTGCCAAGACCTTGCAAACTGTTTGTGGAAACATTGCTTGATAAACCACTTCTGCTAAATTCAATGACTCCAAATTATCACATAATAACAGTGTTACTGACACCCCCATTCCATATGAGCTAATTATCCTTTTGGATGGTGTATTCCTTTAAAGAGTAACCATTTACTCAAATTAAACATACAAGGCCATCTCATCAAATTGAGCCAAGGGATGTCATACAAAATTATTTTGGTATTTAGTGCTCTTCAGTTTGATCTTAGTATTTGGTTACTCTTTTAATTCTGAACTTGAGAAGTACAATTTTTAATTCCTAATCAAATTGATTTGTTACTCTATCTAGTAGGGGCAGATTTGAGCACATCTGTGGTGTCTTGGATGGTCATCTATCATTGCGATGCCCTTATTCATCCTGTAGAGGGAAGACTGAAAAGCGTTCTCATACGTGCATAGGTGATGATTGGCATTTCAGAAAAAAATCATTGTAAATATATTGCTAATACATTGTATATATCCTTTTTTTTAATTTATTCCTTCTAAAATACCTTCATTTATGTTTATTTTGTTGGTTTTAGTATTACATTTCTAGCCCTGAATTCCATCCCATGGTACTTTGATCTGACGAGAGGCAACATATTAGCAACATTTTTTCAGTACGTGTTTTTTTTGTGTGCACTTACATTCATGTGACCCTTGGTGTGGTGTGTTCATTTGTAGCCTGCTATCAATACAAACAGTGAAAAGATGTGTTTGGCCTATACTGCATTCTCCACCTATTGAGTGGAACACACACTTACCATTCATCCCATTTGTTCACATTTTTTAAAAACATGTATTCCAAAGGGTGTTTGGTGTTTTTGGACTGATATTTATAAGCATATGAATGGCTTGTATTATCTTACTTACAATCTGGCATCCCATCATCTCTGTCTTTCAGTTCAGAAAACAAGCAAAATAACACGGTTGTACTAGCATGGTGCGCATGTATTTTATCATATGGTGCAACACATTTCACCAACCACTGGGATTCAGACGATTCTTCCTCCTGTAGGACTGTGATGACCTGTGTAGGTAAGGGGGAGAGCTGTATGACCTTTGGATTATGCCATCATTCACTCATTGGCTTGTCTGTTATAAGACCATCTGGCATTCTCTTGTCTATTTATTTTTTCCTGGCCCAGTGAGCACGTCCCAGTGTCGTTTAATGGTGTATAGGAAAAAAATATATATATATTTTCTAAATGTGTTCATGTAACCTTGCTTACAAGCCAATGGAAACAGTTCCAGAAAATGTGTTTTGTTTTGTTTGTTGT
Organism: Merluccius polli; assembly: GCA_030340625.1. Lineage (NCBI taxonomy): Eukaryota > Metazoa > Chordata > Actinopteri > Gadiformes > Merlucciidae > Merluccius > Merluccius polli. The sequence continues at coordinate 798,498 of JAOPHQ010002558.1, read as the reverse complement.
TGTTGTTTTTTTTTTTTGGGGGGGGGGGGGCATTTCTCAGCCAGTCTATGCAGTTATTTTTGAAATGTGTAATATACATCCCCTTTTCTACTGCATTCAATGGGAATTTAAAGATTTTTCTGTAGAATGCGTTTGTTTAAATCTTACAGACCTATTGTTCAAAATATTAAGGACAATGTTTGAATAAATTGGTACAATGACAAATGCTGAGGTCATTCGTTTTATCAGTCAAATGCATCATTCATTCATTAACTGGCCTGGATTATATAACATTCAACTGTTTAAACCCAGTGATCATTGACTTCCAAGAAGCCTGGCTACAGTGTATCATTTCAGATTAAAACCACTTACAGGAAGTGTAGCCAGTTTATTAGCCAGGACCTGACCCCCCCCCCCCCCCCCCCACACACACACACACACACACACACACACACACAGAAACAGCCGCCCTTACCTGCTGGTCACGTGGTGTTGTAGCGATACCAGAAAGTCCCGGAAGCGCAGTGTGTGTTTGAGTCTCTGCGAGCTGGACCCCTGCTGCTGCCCACAGGTGAGCTCAGCTGGCCGTCTTCATACTCATCTATAGACGATGAAATACAATCACGTGAAGAAGTCCATGTTTCATGTTATTATTGTGCTAATAATAGGCTCAAACCGGTGACGCGCCTTTTAAAGTGGTCAACGTAGTGGATAGCTATCGGATAAGGTGAGAAAACGAAAGAGAAACATTTCGCGTTGAACTTAACGTAGGCTAGCGTGATACCGTGTATCTGTGTGTTTGTAAGATGTCTTACATTAGTTGTCTTTAGGCTATCTAATGCGTTTCCTTAACAATAACGAAAGCATCTGTCAAAATCTCTGTGTAGGGAACATGAAGTTCATGATTGTTTTAGCCTACATCATTATTGTCGCTTAGCTACCGCCGCTGTTAGGGTTGTCACACCGTTTAGTATCGGGCTACGTTAATGAAGGTACAATATGAGTACAGTATAATTACAGTAAAGTACAGTATAATTACAGTAAAGTCCAGTATAAGTCCAGTATGTGTCTCCCATCATCTCCGCTGTCTCCGACCCCACCCTCACGTGACCCCGCCCCCCGGGACCAGCAGGCGACGTGCGAGGCGTGATGTCCTGAGACTGGTCGGTGCTGCCAGACCACATTGTCCACGCATCATGTGCTAAGGTAAGGTAGGCACATTACTTTTAATTTTCAACTAACGTCTGGAGACTGTCGGGTTACACGTAAAATGTTGCCTTCAACAGCCCTCTCACCATGACAGGCTGTTCAGGAGCAGTCACGTGTGTTGAGGATGCTTGTTGTGTAATGATAACAGCTAGTGTGCCAGTGCCATAGCCAGGCATTGATGGGGGTTGATAAAGTTTCAGAAACGTAAATGTAACCAAGTTACACGCAGAAATGATAGATGTTTTATTCCCCATTGATTTCATTAATGACCCAATTTAGAACTGGTATGTCAATCTGCTCCGTTTCAGATTTATTTGTTGCATCTGCTTGGTGATAGGGTTGAAACTGCATGCCATCTCCTCTCTTCTCTCCTGCTCTCCTCTACTTGTCTCTCTCCTGTCCTTTCCTTGTCTTCACTACCCCTTTGACCCTTTTCCATACACACGTGCTGGCTTGTCTTGATCCGGTTTGACTTCGCGGGTCAGCCGAGCTCGGCTGGGATTTGCATCACCATTACAACAGGGCTACCTGCTTGACCTGTTTATCTTTTTTATTATCTCTTCTCGTTATTACGACATATGATTCAATTAAATCTGTCACTGGATCTGTCCAGTAGACTGATCACTGAGTCGGCACTGAATGATGATGAAGCCCATCAGACATCACTTTTTAATATTTATATTGTCTATAGATACATGAAGCTTAAACAGAGGGGGCAAAAAATACAACTGAGCCCCCTTAATACCGGGCCTGTCTCCTTGTCTCCACTCCTTTCCATGTCTCCTCCTCATCTCCTCTTCTTTCTTTGGCTCCACTCCTAAGAAATTACAATCCACATAGTCATATTGCCACAAAAGCACAGACTATAGGGCCGAGGCCTACAGAGTAAAATACAAAACACGGCATAGAGTACACTTCCCAAATCTACAGAAAGGGAAAACCACATCTTGAGCGTTCTATAGCGTTCATAAATCGCATCTTACATTGCATAAAGGCAACATTCGCCTGCGACATGCCATTATAAATTGTTTTATTGTTTCTATGAAATCCAATCTATGGCAATATTTTCTTTCTAGAAATACATAAGAAATGGAAGGATTTTATTTAGTATATTGCTGTATATATTGCTATACATGACGTTTTGTTATTTCTATATTTCGGGGGAGGAGGGTTGAAGTCTATATCCCCCCCGGCTATGCCACTGGTGCGTGCAATCTTTAAGAAAGCTAAAAAAGCTATACATAATGAAGCTCAATGTATGTATAAGTGAATGCTAACTGTATGTAAAGAATTACATTTTGCAACCTTGCAATTATTCTAGGTCTACTATTGGCTATATACTATTTCTGTAGGGTTCGACCGTTGTTACCTGTTCCTTTTTTCACCCTGTGTCAACACTGAGATTAAAGAACACCTCGACGAAAAGTCGTTTGTTGGGTCTTGTAAAGATCTGTGGCAATTATCACACACACACACACACACACACACACACACACACACACACACACACACACACACACACACACACACACACACACACACACACACACACACACACACACACACACACACACACACACACACACACACACACCTAATCTCCCCTTTGCAGCGGTGCTAATTACAAGGTTGTGTGTCTCAGGTGCTCAGGGCTGAGGATTTAGAACCAGTGGCAGTTGGGGGGCTGATGTGTATAAACCGGGAAGGGGAGGGCCAAGCATTGAGTTCAAGGAAACCACAGTTAAAACATTTGCTCGTCACACATCCTGTGCACAGTTCAAGCAGTTTGTTCCCCTTTAAGAATGTCAACATGATGTGTAGTAGTGGAACAGTTAGAGCCTACTTATAATGCATAGTTCTCATGGAGCCTGCTTTAGGAGCCCGCCGTTGGATATGAAACATGTAGGCAAACCAACCACAGCAATTCTTATTTTTTCTTCTGCATGAAACTCTTGATAAGTCTCTTTAGTCTAGTTGAGTATGTGCCCTGAAGTGCTATAATTCAAGTGATCTGTATTTCCCTCCAATTGCCCCACCCACTAGATATATCTATCTAGTGGGTGGGGCAATTGGAGGGAAATACAGATCACTTGAATAGATCACTAGATAGATATATCTAGTGGGTGCAGGAATAGATGCAGGATATATCTGTCATTCAGAATATATTTTTGAATAGAAGTGTGTACGTGGCACGTGCACACTAACTTATTTGGTGTGTGGACTATACTAGATGGTATGCAGTGGCTGATATGATATGCAGTGGATGAACCTACAAACTAGTGAGTGAGGAAAAAAAGGAGAAGATGACGTGTAATGTAAGCAACAACTACTGATTAAAGATTATCTAACACCAAATACTTGCAGAACAGTGTTGTAGACGTCTCGAGCCTTGCAGCTTGAGATGCAATCCCGTCGTGTTGCTTGCAGGTAGAAGGGTAAAGGTGTGTCTTGACTCGCTCTGAAGTTTAAATTAGTTCAACCTCTACCGGCGCACAGCATGACTCAACGCGCAAAACAATATTGTGGCGTATGTGTTGTTGATAGCTGGTTTACAGCCTCACCTGGACGAGTCAGACTGATTGGACTCTGGGCTGGGTGGGGCTGTACACCTGTGGTGCAGAGCAATCATGGCACCCAGATAAACCAGCTATCAACACACACTCACACAAGCCTCTGTCTTGTCTGAATTAACCTTTTAGGCCTGTGCAGCTTCATTGGAGTTGAGTAGTCTTTGTCCAAATGTTGGCTATTGCTCTGCTAACATTTAGTGTGGTTTGTTGCTTGGTGCCAGATTAATTCTTGGCAGAATGTATCCAGGAGACATGTTCTTTGTCTCGCTGGGGATACCTGGATGGTGTCAGAATTCAATGTTTCAGGGGGAGAGGCTCTCCTGCGCACGGAGGAGGCCGGAGGGCCTGCATGTTGGTTCCCAAACTGATCCCAATCTGCTATAAACTGTTCCAGGAAAATCAGAGCTGGAGAAGACTGCAAGGAAATGGCAAAGGCAGAACTCAGGCTGCATGAGTTGAGCGTCAAGAGTGGTACTTGGGCTGCAAGAGCAGACTTTAAGAGAATAAGGGAATCGTTGCAAGGTTCCCAAATAGGGATCACAGGTTGGGGGGGTAGGGGAGTTGGTCATCCTTTTGTTCAGAGAGACTAAGTGAGTCTCTCTGTGATCCTTGATGAGCAGGAGAGCTTCTTACTTTGACCTTGGGTGTAGATTGGAGAGACCTGTGTCTGTTCGATGTGTGGCGTTGGTTCAATACAGGGGTTTAAATACCTTACCACACTTCCTCTTTCGGTACTGTATAAAAAAAAACACTAAAACTAGATCTGTGAAACTATTTGTTTTACACATTGCCAGCTGGTGTGTGTGTGTGTGTGTGTGTGTGTGTGTGTGTGTGTGTGTGTGTGTGTGTGTGTGTGTGTGTGTGTGTGTGTGTGTGTGTGTGTGTGTGTGTGTGTGTGTGTGTGTGTGTGTGTGTGTGTGTGTGTGTGTGTATGATTTACAGGGGTTTATATTTGATGTTATAACGCATCCCAGACCATGTTTATCGCCTGGCCAAACTAATGACTTGCTGACTGCTGAGTCCTGGTGTGTGTGTGAGAGCTACTCATAAAGTAGTACAGAACCACTGTGGGATGTGGTGAGTCACTGATGACTCGGAAGACGAGGACAATTAGGGCAAGTATTACAAGACTGAAGGGTTTAGGGGGGATGACAATGTCTAAGAGGCCAGCACATAACACGAGACCCCTTTAGACGATCATACTTCCTCCACCCGCCCATGGTCCTGCGAGGTCACATTTTCCAACACTCGTCAATACTTTTTCTCTTTCCGTCTCCACAGCTGATTACCGAAGGAACTAGCAAACAAAAGGTGGAAGCCTGGGGTTCCATGGCGAATCAGGAGCCCACCAACCCTTCGCATGCTTTGTTTGACCTCTTCGTCCAAGCCAAAACCTGCAGGGATGTGCAGCAGCACTTTGCGGCTCTGTGTGAGCAGCTGCAATTGGATCCCAAGGACTTCAGGAGCTTTTACTCCAAGCTGAAGGAGAGGCTGAACTACTGGAAGGCCAAAGCCCTGTGGGTGAAGATAGATAAGAGGGCATCCCACCCTGATTACAAGCAGAGTAAGGCCTGTGCCAAGAACAAGGTAATGGCTTTATGACTTTAACAGGAACTTTGCTTTTAGATTTCCAACTCTACGTGTAGACACATAGTTGTCGTTGACGATTTGAATACATTTGAGTTTTGTACAGAGTTTAATGTTTGTTTGGCCACCAGTATCTGCATACCTACTAGAACAAGTTGTCTTGCAACTGGTGGGTTGCAGGTTAAATTCCCAGCTTCTCACAAAAAGAGCATTAATGTGTACTGGAGTAAAAACTCTGTGTGCGGAAGAGTGCGAGGCATTGACTCTAAAATGCTTTCGAATCGCGCTAGTAGTTTGAAAAGGACTTCATACGAAGTGGTAATACACCAGACTAAAATGATCATACTGTGAATATGAATACAGTAATACAAGAAGAAGTGGTAGTACGAGTGCTGTTCTTGCTCTTCTTGCTCAGTGTCTGGTGTTGGGGGCTGGACCATGTGGGCTGAGGGCAGCCGTGGAGCTGGCCCTGCTGGGGGCCCAGGTGTTGGTGGTGGAGAAGAGAGAGTCCTTCTCCAGGAACAATGTGCTGCACCTGTGGCCCTACACCATCTATGACCTCCGTGGGCTCGGAGCCAAGAAGTTCTACGGGCGCTTCTGCACTGGGGAACTAGACCACATCAGTGAGTAAACAGTGTGAATAATAATCATCTGTTAAGGCACGGTCACATGGTTAATGTCACAAGGTCCATGTGACTGTCAATGATTCTGTGCATGACACCTTAAAATGTGGTCTAGCATAGACGCAGATAGATTAAACATAACTTTGTGCCATGAGTAATGTGTGTGTATAAGCCTATTTAGTTACTGGATCTTTTGAATCTGCAACCAGGAACTAGTTTTTTCCACACCCATTCATTGTGATATAAATGTGATTAATATTGTTGTTAAAACTATTATCTTATTGATTATAATATAATAATCATATAATATTATGGTAATAATAATGATCATAATAATGTATTGTATATTATAATAATATTAAATATAATAAGTATTTTAAGAATAAAATATATCATCATAATAATATAATAATACAAACAGCAGCTTGCTACCACTGCTGCTTATACCATCCCCATGTGTCTGTGCAGGTATCCGCCAGCTGCAGCTGATCCTGCTCAAGGCGGCTCTTCTCCTTGGGGTGGAGGTGCACACCGGGGTTGAGTTCCAGGGTTTGAAGGAGCCCTCTGAAAACAAAGGTGCCACACTGTTACCTGTTAGCCTCCTTACCATAGTTCTGCCCATTATTGTCACCAGCTAAGACCGGCTTATTGTTGATATCGAGAAACCGTTAAGGTATAAAGCAGTAAAGTAATTCTGGCGCCATAAAGACCTTGCACGTGACTGCCCATATATGGCTATGGAATCATGCTTGTGGCACTCTCTCGCAAACATTGATTTTCTAAAACCTATGATACTAACTGTATTTTAACTGTATTTTTTCTATTTGAATTAGGGCCGGGACTCGATTAAAAAAATTAGTCGAATTAATTATAGGCTTTGTAATTAATTAATCGAAATTAATCGCATTTTAATCGCATATAAATATTTGACCTGAGAAGTAATTTTTTTCACATGGATTTTTAGTATACCATTGAATAATGACTGAATACATAAGCTTAAGCAACAAAAATATTGTTTATTTTTGTCCAACAGACCAGTGCAATTTTTGCCATTAAGTGTAGCAATAGCATCAGTGGCGGTTTCTAGACCAGTTTTAATGGGGGGGCCAGGTTGGGGCCGGCTTTTGTGTTAGAGGGGCACACCGTCATTTTATTATTGATGCAGACTCCTCGTTCGGGGGGGCCACAGGGGGGTCCGGACTCAGAGTTACGGGGGCACTGGCCCCCGCTGGCCCCCCCCTAGAACCGCCACTGAATAGCATATTTAGAAATATAGTACATTTCAGAAATTCAGGTAGCCTATAGGTAGGTAGACCTTCTGTAAACTATAATACTTAGTTTTTTTAAGTAAAACACAATACTTTCAAGTACATTCAGAACATTGGAAACCCTGACTATTAGAGGCCATAACAGACTTTGTTGATTTACCAACAGCTGGTTTCTCGCGCACCTACCACCGGCGGGGGGGGGTGCGCGCAATAGTAACACACCACGGACCTATGACCGGCGGGCGGACCTATGACCGGCGGGGGGGTCTCAAAAAGGAGGACAAATACGCGTCCGGCTTGATGCTGCGCCGGACGCCGGACAGGGCATTGAAAAACCGGACAGTCCGGCCTAAAACCGGACAGTCCGGCCTAAAACCGGACGAATGGCCACCCTATACTTGAGGCTCGATGTGCTGCGGTGATATGCGAATTCCTTGTTGCACAGCTTGCACACAACCATGCTCTTATCGACGCTTCCATCCGTTCGTTTTTTTGTAACAAAATGTCCCATCCACGGGGCCAACCAAAGCGGTCTCATCAGCTACTTCGTTCATGTTCACTGTGGTTTGTTGTTGTCTGAACTCATGAACGCTAGTTGGTGCTCCAGTATAATCGGTCCGCCTGAAACTCATCCAGTGAGAAACGTTCCGTGGTGCAAAAATAAGTGCGATTAAAATGCGTCAATTTTTTTAACGCGTTAATTATGGTGTAATTAATTAATCTTAATTAACGTGTTAAAGTCCCGGCCCTAATTTGAATGCTTTGTCATGTCAGGTTGGATGGCCAAGCTGCATCCTGAAACCCATCATACGCAAGCATTTCAATTTGATGTCTTTATTTCTGCTGGAGGGGGGAGCTGCACCCCTGATGGTGACTCTCACACACACACACACACACACACACACACACACACACACACACACACACACACACACACACACACACACACGTTAACTTCCTTCTGCGATCCTTTTCAAAGACATGGAATTTGTGGGACATAAGTTCATTATCTTCCACGATGGTCCCCCTGTAGGCTTCAAGCACAAGGAGCTGAGGGGGAAGCTGGCCATCGGCATCACAGCCAACTTCATCAACAGACACACCGCGGCCGAGGCTCAAGTAGCAGAGATCAGTGGGGTGGCACGCATCTACAACCAGAAGTTCTTCCATGATCTGCTCACTCAAACGGGTGCGGTGGACCTAGTGTGTGTGTCAATTTCCTGCTTCTTGCTTAATGTATTTAGTTTGTATTTGTTTAACTTTATTAAAGTTAAAGCTAAGTTAATACTGTTATTTACTTTGCCTCCCAGAGTGTCTTATGCTCCTATTTTCTCTCCCCCTCCTTCCCTACCTCTCTCTAAAGGGATTGATTTGGAGAACATTGTTTACTATAAGGACGACACCCACTATTTTGTGATGACTGCCAAGAAGAAGAGTCTGTTGAAGAAGGGGGTCATTAAACAGGTGAGACACACACACACACCGACACAGCTTAAACTACCAATCCAAATACTACACTGTCCTGGAATTCAAGTGGTCTCTATATGCCAAAATAAGCGATTCAGGTGTATATCAACAACTCACCAATCTTATCCCACCCTCACCAATAGTCACCGTAACTCCCCTCCCTCCTCCTCCCAGGACTACAGCAATGCGGCGCAGTTGCTGGCCCCAGAGAACGTGGATCTTGACGCCCTGCAGAACTACGCCTATGAGGCGGCCAACTTCTCCACAGGCTGTAAACTGCCCGACTTGGAGTTCGCCAAGAACAACGCGGGGCATCCTGACGTGGCCATGTTCGACTTCACCTGCATGCATCGCGCCGAGCACGCTTCGCTGGTGCGAGAGCGACGCGGCAAGAAGCTACTCGTGGGTCTGGTGGGAGACTGTCTGGTGGAGGTAGGGCCACAGAGCACTTCCATTCATTCACCTGTCACAATATACACAGTACACCCCGTTCAAGGTAGGCTACTATATCCAATTTATTTTGTTTGAAATGTGCTCCAAAACACATTGTCACGTAGAAGCTAACTTTTAGGCTACAGGAATCAAGGTTCATTGCTCCGACACCGCACCAGCATAGAGAAATCTCATGGTATGTTTGGGCAGGGTTTGGAGATGGAGGGGTGAGGAGCTTTTTAGAAACAACATTTAGGCTGGAGCTAGCTTGAATTAGCAAATCTTGCATATACCTTTTTTAATACCATTATATTTGCCCATAATGGCACCTATTTTACTTCTAACCGTCCCTGAAAGGAGGGAGCCGTCTTTCTGTGTTCCTTCTCATGGTTTCTTCCCTGATAATTAGGGGAGTTTTTCCTTGCCCTTTAGAAGGCTTAGGGTTAGGGGTCATAAAATGTGGCCTGTGAAGCCCTTTGAGACTGTAACTGTGATTAAAGGGCCCCTATTTTACTACCAGGTTGGATGTTGATTAGACATTACAAGCCATGTCAAAATCTACCTTCTAGTGACATCACACGTGGCTATCCAGCCTATCCAACTTGTAAGCTGATCTATTCATTGTACATCTGGGTGAACACTCCCACTTGGGATGTCACTAGAGGATGGATTTTTTCATGGTTTGTAATGGCTTATCACTGGTGAAATAGGGGACCTTTAAGGGCTATACAAATAATATTTACTTGACTTGACAAAATTCTCTATTGATAATGTATGTACAACAGCAATTCAATAGATGTGTCACCATGGTAAAGTGATGACACATTCTCAAAATCTCTGAATCTCTCTCTATATATACATTTCTGTCTGTCTAGTATGGTCTATCTATTATATGCTTTTGCCTGTCCATATTTTGTCTGTCCATATTTTATCCATATATAGTCTGCATACCTGGTAAGCTTTGGTGTTAAAAACATGTACTGCATTTTTCTTTTTCTGAGATTATAATCAAAGATATACTGTATGAATGGATATTGTGTTTTACAATAGGCTGACAGTTTCGGCTACATTTCTAATTGTATCTTTCTGTGTGTTTTTGGTCTGTAGCCGTTCTGGCCCCTGGGAACGGGTATTGCCCGTGGTTTCTTTGCTGCCTTTGACGCAGCATGGATGGTGAGGAGCTGGGGCCTGGGACTCCCGCACCTCAAGGTGCTGGCTGAACGGTAGGGATATATAGCACTCGATGTAAAGACACATCAGGCCCACCACTAAACTACAAATAATAATAACAAAGGTATGCTTGGACATAATGTGATGATGTTGCCTCTATCTCTATCTCTCTTTCTCTCTTCCCATCTGGTATAAATAAAGTACATGTAATTTGATCTTAAGCACATGCTGGTATTTAATAAAGTTCAGCCTGGAATCCAAAAGTATACAATTTAAGATCCTAAAAAACGTCTCGTCCTTGTTTTCTTCTTTTTCCTTTGAATTAATAAGCTCCTCCTGCTACAAAACCTCAAAGTGCACAGTGCTTTACAGCTTTCCTTATTCATGTTGCAAATGAGCTGCCTGGCCTCCAGCTAACTCTTAACATACCTCTTCCCCTTCATGGTTTACACACAAACACAGAGAGAGTGTCTACCAGCTCCTGTCCCAGACCACCCCGGAGAACACCAGCAAGAACTACACATCTTACAGCATTGATCCCTCCACGCGGTACCAGCACATCAACATGTCCGCCATACAGGTGCACCAGGTCAGACTGCCCCCCAACCCCCCCCCCCCCCCCCCCCCCCCCCCCCCCAACAGAGTCAGATTTCCCATATTGACATTTCTCATATTGAAAATTCATACAAAAAAATAGTCATATTTTGTAAAGCACTTTGGGTGTCTTGAAATGATTATTGTTATATTGAAAATGTCACACGAGCCAATATGGGGTTATTGAAAAGTGACACACTGCTACTTTGCTACTAATTGAGTTGTGGAGAGATTTCACAAATGCATTGCAGAATGCATTGACCAAAGCAACATCTTTTTTTCTGAGGGTCACGTCTGTCTACTGTTCTGTGTGTGTCTGTTATTTTTAGGTAAAACATCTGTACGACATCAACGACAAGCCCGTGCCTCCGAGCAAGAGGAACAGGTTGTCTCACTTGCAACAAGGTCAGCGCTCTGTTTTTTTTCCTTGTTGTTAATGCACAGCCTTCACAGCCTGCTGTTTTAATGGTCATCAAATTCATATAAATGTCCTCCCTGTCCCATCCCAGAGTCGGTGGGTGGTGTGGATGAGCTGTTGAGGTGGTGTCAGAAGAGCACGGTGGGTTATGACAGGGTAGAAGTCAAGGACTTCACCCAGTCCTGGAGGTCCGGTCTGGCCCTTTGTGCCCTGATCCACCACTTCAGACCCAAGCTCATGTAAGTCCAGTTATCTCTTAGCTCTTAGCTAATCTACTTGTAAAAATAACAAGGCTATCATAAGAACATTTAGATGGACTGTTTAAAATGGTTTAGACCCTGTGCGCGTTCATTTGATCTGTTTCATCATCAGTTAGTTAGTTGTTTTGGTGACTTTCCATTATTTGATGTCATTATATGCAAAGGAACATCAAAATTGGGCTCATTTTGATAAAACACATAGCTGAACTCCTTGAAAAAAGAAAAGAAAGAATCGGAAATCAAATCGTTTGATTCTTCCATTGTTATCCTCATTTGGTCTCAGTGACATGTCATCTTTGAACGAGTCCAATGCAGTCCACAACAACCAACTTGCTCTGGATATTCTGGAGCGGGAGTTGAGCATCTTCCCTGTTATGGCCGCCAGTGACATGGCCAGCAGCGGCCAGATAGACAAGTTGTCCATGGTCTCCTATCTCACCCAGGTCCACGACAGCCTCACCATGACCGCCAAAGGTATGGGATGACATAAATTATTATTGTTGTTAATGTATTTTTCTTTCTTTTAATAAGAAAATATCTAAATACAATATTTAAAAAAACTGATAATTTCTACCCCATATTATTGGTAATTATTGTTTGTGTCATTTTGTACTGTTCAGGTTCAACTGACAATTTAAGTCTATATTTGCATCTGATGGTTACTTTTTGTAACCTATTTAATCTTACATTAGTCATTTGTATGGTGCACAATATTAGCAAACATTTCTAAAAGGGTGAGGCCCAGTTTTCCTCTGACTTAAGCATGTTAATGGTAATGAGAAGCATTTCAATTTGCACCGTCTCTTTAAGAGCAAGTTACCCATAATTCACTTGGGTTTTTGAGTGGCTCCTTCTGTGGCTCAGAGCCAGCCCCTATTGGTTGCACTGCTCCCCTGCACTAACGCTGCTGAGCAGCAGGCAGAGCAAACTGCAGCGGCGAGAACAAGGCTCATCAGGGTTCAGGGAGGGACTATAGCCTCTCTCAACGGGAGCTAATGGTATTCTATTCCTGCTTTTGAAGGAGGATTTTTCTTCTGGCGTTGTGCCGTTTTATTCAGTAGGTATTTTGATTTGTCCCTTTGGTTGTGTGCATGTGTTTGCGTAGTATGGTGTGTAGGTTTCCTAGCGTAAGTGGGGGGACCAGCATTACGAGCCCCTGTGTAAGCTGTAGTGGGTGTGACATATCGGCTCTCGTCTGTGATGCTGTGCAGCCGTTTACGCTCACAGCAGGGAGCTGTCAGTCTCCTGCAACCTGAGCTGAGTGGACAGGGGTTGGGAGTAGCACTTAACAACGGGGGGGCGGGGGGTTGCAGGGCTCTTTATTGGTCCTGACAGGTTTAACTGATTTGCTAGAGGAGTTACAATGGAAGCTGCCGTAATGACAGTAAAGGTAAGTATGGCTGTCTGTCGAGATCGCCAGCAACGGGGGTGTAAAACGAGTGTAATTCCTGCTTGATGGAGAGAAGCAGGGTGTTGAAATTGATAATTTCTCGTTTATTTTTACATCAAATTTGTTGACAGATTTATTTTGTGTGCAGCACTGCAGGGAGACTGAAGTGGCACCGTGTGAGTGGCACTCATTCCTGTGTGTGTGTGTGTTTTACCAGAGCCTGCAAACCACCAGAGCCTGCCCAAGCCCCTGACTCTGTCGCGAGCGCAGTCGGCCGTCTTCTTCCTGAACAAGCTGAAGCACAACTCGCTGCAGAGACGCAAGGTGAGCCCAATGTTTACACAGCACACGGAAACGCCTTGATAAGAGATGTTGGTCAATTTGATGGCGTGTGTCGCAGTAGACTCTTGCCACAAGCCACCTGGCTTGTCTGGGCTCCTCCAACACAGGTAGATGTTGTATAACAAGACAAGGTCAAAACCTAGTATGCGGCTGGACCATGAATCCGTCCTTAGCGCTCGATAGATTCAGAATAAATGGTAGTCAATAAACAGAGCGCTTGTAAACGCTCTGAGGACGTAAGAGAGAAGAGTCTGCGCCTATTTATTTCGAAAGAGCAGCGCCCAATGGGGAAACGACGACAACCACGTCATCACTCATTGTGACCAATTGTGTAACACTATCACTCACTCACTAAGTGACTCAGTGACAGAGCATCGCTGAACGAGGGCTGGTCTGCCGGTCCAGCCAACAGTTTATTGAAGTTAGCAAGATGGTCCAAGCCAGAGCCGATGGATACTGTCATGACAGAGCTCTCCCTGAGTGTGTGTGTGGTGATAGCCACACACAAATAGTGCGTGTGGTGATAGCCACACACACATAGTGTGCTTTGATTACCAGGGGTGCAAACTTGTCACCTTTCAGTGAAATTCGCAGTTTTTATTTCAAAATAAGTCATTCGCAATACAACTTTTTTTTGGTGGGGGGGTCTGTTCTCAAAGTCTGCGGGTAAAGTCATCTATGGGTAAGCATGTTATCTGTAGTGTTACTCTGTTACTCTGCTTGGGCAGTTGGATTTGCAATATATTCACTTCCTGAATCCCAATCCGATAAAAGTGAGTTGCTAGGCACAGATTCCAGATGAATATCTAATCCTGATTGGCTGATAAAACAACTGCCGGCTCAACTCGCCTGCAGAGCGATCATATTTAGGAGTGTTGGTGATTGTGGCGATGTATGGCAATAACGGCAGGAACTTATTTGATTTATTTAATGCTGTATTGATAATGTGTACTCCCTATTAGGCAGGCATTAAGTATACAGTTACTTTCTAACTGAATGTAATGTCTAGAAATCTGCTCCACGTTTTCCGCCTCCATTGGTTCTAAACACAACAACAGAGAGTTTACAAAGAGTTTTCCAATAGCAAAATATCTATAAAGGTTTTGAGTTTCCTGGTTTAAAATGAGATTATTTTTTGTTGTAGTGGATTTAGGGTATATTAGTTAACCTTGTACCTCAAGCCTAGCAAGAACAAAAACAGCCTTCAAATAACGGGTTGTTCCTACATGAACAGGCAAGTTATGTAACCTGAAATAGCTTTGGATTGGATGCCATGATACTAATATTCCTCCCAATATGATGAGTAAATCATATTTCCTAAAATACTCAAATTAATTTTGAATGAGAGATGACTATTGTGGGACTGGGGAGAATTTAATTTAAGGCCAGCTTACAAATAAATAATAAAATTAATACTACTTACTGTGAATGTGAAGAGTTGACTTTGGGCTGAATTCTTTGTCACATTTTTGTTGGCTTTTAACAGTAGCTATGACATTATTGCATTATTACAGCCATTGGTAATTATAGGCTAGGATAAGGATGGAGGATCCCATTCCCAACCAATGTTATGGTATACCAGTGTACTGGCACCATCGTGCACTACAGTAGGCCTACTACATTTACTATGGTTGAAATAGCCTGTACAAGACTGTAAATGACTCCTTCAGAAATAATAATAATAATAATAATAATAATAATAATAATAATAATAATAATAATAATAATGGATATCATATTTATACATGGAGCTTTAAATAAATGTAACTTTTGACTTGACAGACAATTAAGTTAGTTTGTTGTTTTCATTATTAGGGGTCAGGATTGGTTTTGAGGAGGAGGCTCAATGCTGCTCTAATTAGAGACGGGAGTCAGTAAAGCAAATATGAAAAAAAAACATTGCTAAACAAAACACATTTTTTAGGTCCTTATAATAACTGCTTCATAGAAATGGGTCTGAATATCACTGACAGGCTTTTTGTGAGCCACTTGGGTCGAGCATCTATAGCAAAACATAACCTGATGGATTTGGAGGGCACTGATCTTAGTTTTCAGGCAAACAATGTGACCTTTTTGGGTCCTCACCAGTTTGCACCCCTGATTGCTCTGCACCACAGGTGTGCAGCCCCACCCAACCCCAGAGCCTAATCAGTCTGACTCCGACCAGGCGAGGCTGTAAACCAGCTAGCAACAACACACACCACACACACTCCACATACACACGCCACACACACTCCACACACAAGCCACACGCCCCCCAACGCCAAATGGAGGCTGGAGAGAATCCCCAGGTGAAGCTACTGCCCCCCCCCCCCCCCCCCATCCAAACAAAACTTGACTCTTAACAGGGTTTGTGTTCATATCAAGATCCTTGTGTGTAGTTACATTGGCACATCTCTACTGTAGAAGTTGGTTTCCTGAATGGTTTTACCAAGGGTTCTAGTCATCACACCATTATAATTGCCATCAAAGTGTTTGTTCTGATCGTTTCAACAGGAAAAGCTGGTGTCCGAGAGACGGGGGAAGACGAGTATGGGCGATGAGACCAGCGTAAGTAGTAGACCTGTAAGACCTGAAATGACCATGATCTTACTTTCTCGGTGTGACAAAAAGTAGCAGGAATCTTATTCAGGGTATGATTGTATCGTGGGAAAAAAAGTGACACAACATGCTAGACAATTGCTCACAGGCTTTGTAGGAGAGAAAACAGAAACATATGAACACATAATATAAACTATGTTAAGGTTTTGCATAAAAAATTACATAAAACAAAACACGACTTAAACAAAGAAAATGGTGTCTTTACACCTTTTTTGTTTTTACTTCTAACTAGTGCTGTAAATCGATTAACAAATATTAACTAATTAATCGCACAATTTGCTGTGATTTAATCGCAATGAATTGCTTTTTCTCTTCTTAAGACTGGCACTTGTAATAATGGATGTTTAAATGTAAAATTATGGAATTAATATAGAATCAACACAAAGGAAGTATTTAAATTCAAATACTATTGTTTAATAGCATTTTTTTTTACTTTGAATACAGATTCTCTCCTGTGAACTACAGATTTCCAATAAAACCATCAAAATTGACTGTCAACTTGAAAAAGGCATATTTCTTATATGCACTAACAGAAATAATAACAAAACCCAGGCCTATATGTTAAAGTGCAGTTGAATTTCCAAAAGGTCCACAACAGAACATGTAAATATGAACAAAAGAACAAGGAAATATTCTGCGTTCAGAATGTTAAATCTTTTTCACTCCAAAGAACAACAACAACAACAACTCGGCTTGTTCCTCCTTTACATTCAGCCAGTTACTGAGACAGACCAGTCTGTTTACATTATTATTCTCATCATTATCATTATCTGCCAAAGCATTAGTTACCTTCTCACTTACATGTTTTGTTATTCGCCGAGTACCACACTCCTGTAATTTAGATTGGTGAAGCCCTGTAGTTTCGGTAGGGTGTTTTGCTTTGAGGTGATATTTCAAAGACAAATTAGTTCTGTGGTAATTAAAATCGGCTTTGCAAACTGTGCAGATTACTATTGTTTTCTCCAAAGATCTGTCGGGGAACTTTTTAAAGAGAAACTTTCCGCCTTCCTTGTCCTTATCGATCTTTCGCCAGATGGCTAATGGCCATCCGGTTTTGCGACACATGGCGTCACATAGGTCAGCCGCCACAGGAAGTAAACAAAGCTGTGTTAATTGTTACATTTTTTTAACACGTTAAATCTTTCAAAATTAACACAAAAGGGAAGGGAAGGAAAGGGAAATGAACACAAAGATTAACGCGTTTATTTTTCTCTCAGCCTGTAGCCCACCCTGTGGCACCGGAGGGGAACCAGGACTCTGCTGTGAAGGCGGACCCAGAACCAGACCAGACCCCGTGCATTGGCAGCAACAGTGAGGAGTGCTACTTCTGTGGCCAGCGGGTGTACGTTCTGGAGCGCATCAGCACCGAGGGGAAGTTCTTCCACCGCAGCTGCTTCACCTGTCACGAGTGTGGGCTCACGCTCCGGTTGGGCGGCTACACCTTCCACCAAACCACAGGTGGGTGTGTCACTGTTTGTATCCTAACATATTGTGGGGTTAGGGAGATTTGTATGTGTACATGTATACACACACAGATTGTGAAGTTGTGATGTGATGTTGAGAATTTATATACATTGCAGCAGTTTGGTCAATTACAGCATTCAACGGCCTGTTATTTCTGAATAGCGGGCTACTGAACACTATTTGCAACCGTAGAATCTAATGGACTATGTTTTTAGTGGAAGCAGTGAAATCATTTTCAAATCAATAAAATCATTTTTGTTATGTGCTAATGTGTCAAATTATTGCTCTCTTAGTAAGTAGCCATGTAATAATAATAATGTACCCCTTCAGGTTGATTCAAGGCCCCTCCGCTTCACGTGGGGGTCCTGCATCACCTTGTCGGTGTATTTCAGAATAATGACCGGCTCTGTACCTTTGTACCAAACCATTATTGTAGCAGTCTGGGGTGCGAATTGTACCAAGTAGTGCATGTGATTCGTTTGTCTTATTTGTTTTTCTCTAGTTTTACATTTACCTAAAATATATAATTACACCACCATGTCATTTATTTATCAGCATTCATCATTTGTGACAAGGAAAATGGCTCCACCGTTGAGATGAATAAAGAAAACTATCCTCACTCATCTCCTCTCTTGTTTGCTGTGTTACAGGGAAGTTCTACTGTGAGCTGCACTCTGAACACCTGTGCCTGGATGGAGCTGAGCACTCCTCTCATGAGGTGGGTCCCTGGATGTGAATTACCGCCGCCTCTACAGTCTAGCATAACTTAATGTCGGTCGACAGTCGGAATTAAACGCAACGATGAATGCGAGTGTCTGCCGCGTGATGTAATAATACTCGTCAGCGTCAGCCCTGTGGAGTCTGCGCTGGAAACATAAAATAAATATGGAGAAGCGAGTGAGAAGAGCTGATTAATTCATGGAGAGCAATTTTGGAACGTTCTGGGAATTGTGGGCGCGATGTTTCAATGCCTTCCTAACGGCACATGATGGCGAAGCGAAGGCAGCACAGTTATTGTATTTCCCTCATTACTTTTGTATGTTTTTTTTTTCTCGTTTTGGATTGGTCCAGGTGTGTGCAGAAGGAGATGGTCGCATGGATGAAGACAACGGCGTTTCTAGCAAGGACGAGATGCCCTCTCCCTCAGGCGAGGGTGAACAGAACATGCTGGACTCTGGGCCCTTGGGACACAAATGGCCACATCCAGTTCAGGGAAGCCCTGATCAACACCGGACTAGCCCTGAGGAGGAGGAGAGGGGAGATGATGCCGCCACCACCACCACTACCACGCCCCCTCCTACGCCAAAGCCCCGCTTCTCCAAGACCAACTCTCCTAGCCCGCAGCCCTCGCCTCCCGTACCCAAGCCGCGAATGCTCCGACTGGTAACCCCAATAACCGTCGGCACGGACATCTGTCAGTCCCCTGAACACGAGGACCAGGGTTCCCCCGGCCAGAGGGACTCCCGACCCAAGCAGTCAAGCTTGCGCAAGCTGCAGCTGTCGGCGGAGGAGAAGTGCCAACTGGTGAACCTCCAGAGCTTCAGCGCAGACTCTGACTCTGAGACCCCCGGCGGTGGTTCATCCACCTGCTCCTCCTCGTCGGCAGCCACAGCGGGGGGTCCCAGCCCCCCCAAGCCAGCTGGGCAGGACCAGGGGCAAGAGGAGGAGGGCTACTGGAGCGGCAGCACGGCGGGACATATGCGTGACAAGAGGAACCGCCGCTGCTTCCGCAAGAAAGAGGAGCCGGCGGGCCAGGCCACAGGCAGGGTCCGCTCCAAGTTCAACCCCTGGAACCTTTCTTCGCCCCGGCTCAGTCGAGACTCCCGGCTTAGTGTCCTCACCCCCCGCCCGGGTAGAGTGGGTGAGTAACGCCAGCCCCCCCCCCAAATCCGCTTTTAAATCCGCTCCCTTATCTTTTAAAGTAGGCAACGTTTTTGGGCTTTAGCATAAGCTGTTAGCAGGAGCTGTCAGTCGTGCTGCCCAAAGCCTCTCTTGCCTACCACAGCCTACATGCACACACAATATGAATGGAGTATATATAGAAAACTGAGAAGAGACACAGACAAACATAACCCTAAACAAAGAGTTGGCGGCTAGGAGTACAAAGTCACACATAAACCGATTATTTTCATCTAAATATAGTTGTGCTGTAGATGAAGAAATTGTGATTGTGGTTTATTACTAGGGTAACCCAATCTAAGGTTTATCACAATGGTTTGACCTTTGGGTATTATACAATGTTAAATTAAAGGACTTGTATTGGCTTTACACTGTGTGCTGCTTGACTGCTCGGTCAGTTTACTAGCTTTGTACTGTTGCTGATTGGTTTGAACAGATATGGGTCCATAAAGGGTCTGATCTGAATAACAGGAAATTATGGACTTTGCAATCAATTTCAGAGATTTTCCTTTCCGGTAGGGCTGCAACGATCGAATCAAATTTGTATAATCAATTAATCAGTTGGGTAATTTACCAATAAGTACAAATACCAAACCTTTGCTGCTTGATGCTTCAGTAATTCAAATGTTTGGTTCATGGATCATTATAAAATGAATTGAGTTTTTCTTGGCAGCTTGTCAGATAAAGCAAGAAAATTTAAGACATCACTTTGGACTGTGGGTAACTTGGTTAATGGCATTTGCTATTTTGCTATTTGTGAATTTTCTAGACTAACTGATTAATCGATTAATCGAAAAATAATCATTAGATTAATTGACTATTAAAACAATCATTAGATGCAGCCATAATGGTTCCATTCCAGTATAATAAAACAAACACAAATAATTGTGCCCACCACAGATTTAGGATTTGCGTGGAAAGCTTGCAGCAGAGAGAATACCCACACCTGATTTATGTTGCCACTCCCAATCGCACCAAGTTCATTCACAGGCTCTGCTATGTCATTCACAGGCTCTTTCAGACATGGACACAGCACATCAGAAGATGGTGCTGATGAAGACGAGGACGACGATGATGATGATGATGACGAAGAGGATATAATGTTTGGGACCTACGACATTAATTTGTCTGATGAGAAGGTATGCTAGGAGCGGAGTGAACGTCTTCCATTCACCACTAACTTTCTGCTATTCCAAATTGGCACAAACACAAGTACACTACTATTTCCAGTTTCAGTCCCTGCCCTCTGACCCCGTTGAAGCGCAGAAGTTGGAGCGGATGAAGATGAGGACGCTGGAGCGACGCTCTAAGATGAATGAACTACAACGCTTCCGGAAAGCCCAGGTCAGCAATATTTTAAATGCTCATCAAGGACTTTGTCATTCAGCATTATTGCTTCTGTAAATAGTACTACTAAATCAGTCCTCTTTTAGCCCATTGCTAGCCCATTGCTATATATATATATATATATATATATATATATATATATATATATATATATATATATATATGGTTTTGTACAGCAAAAAAATGTTTTGCTCTCAAGTTTCCATAATATTCCTCAATGAAGTCCCATGAGTTAGCTCATCGCAGCCATTTTGAGTTCAACTAACTGCTTCTGATTGTTGCTTAAGCTTAACGGTTTGTCTTTTGGTCCTTTACAGTCCATCCAGAGGAGGCTGGAGGAGATCGAGGTGACATTCAAAGAGCTGGAGGACAAGGGCGTGGTGCTGGAGAGAGCTCTAAGAGGGGAGCCAGGTGAGAAAGCAGCCACAACATGCTAAACAAACAAGTCATATTTATCTGAACAAAACTAATTGAATTGTGTTGCGCATGTAGTTATGATCAGTGCATGATAACCAGTAACCTCCTGTTTGTGAAGTAGCTATTGGTCACACCAACAACATCTCACATTGTTCATAAAGAAACCACAGCTTGTCGCCTCAGCTTGTGAGAATTGTAAAGGGAAACAAGGTTTCCTGTAGAGGTTAGGGTTCCTGTGAAGTCACCTATTTATTTTTTGTTTGTATGCCGATAACATCAATGTGGGTGTGTAACATAATCCATTGATCAATAAGAGACTATGAGTCTGGGGACGCGCTGGTTGACCCCGAGATGAGGACCTGATGGAGGCCTCCATATTTACTGTTTCTTCTCAGGCACTGAAGGTGGATCATTCCTGTAACCGCACAGCTCTTCGCTTTGTTGTCGATTTTTTGTACTTCGTTTTTTGGGTTTTTTTGTACTAAAAATTTGATTTTTTTGTTTTGTTTTCAGCTTTTACAACATAGCTCCTAGACAACCAAAACAACTTGTTTTCTAAATTGAAGTGTCTGTTTCTTTCAGTCTAGTTGTTTCAATCTAACCCAGTCACACAGGGATATTCTACCATACTCATACCCTTACACACATTGCTCTATATTTGCTATTGGCTAACACCATTTTATGACACGCTTAACAGGAAGTGGGGGTTCTCCTGAGATGATCGAGCAGTGGATACAGCTGGTCCACCAGAAGAACGCTGTGGTTTCTGAGGAGTCTGACCTCATGGTGGCGTAAGTATAATATTAATGATAATAATAATAATGATGTTGATGATAAGCTTTATTTATACAGCACCTTTTTAAACATGTTGGAAAGTTCTTAACAGAGCATATAAAATCAACAGATTACATGGCAATATAAATGACATTGGTCAAGGACAAAATAGTCAAACATTGAAAAAAGTAAAACAAAAATGAAAAATAAGAAGACCTGTCCAAGGGACTGTAGCAAAACCAAAAAACAACCAAATGTGAGGATAAAATAGTAATAAAAGCAAACTGTAAAATCTGGGCATGAGAATAGAGATGAAGTATGAGCAACATGAATTCAGATGAGTGAATGTTCCCCCCTCTGGACACATCAACACCAACTCAACAGTGCATGACTGTGCAGTCATCCTGTGAGAACAACACTGAGTCTGTGTGTGTGAGGTGAAAATAGTCAACAGCATGGGCACTGTTTCCTCTTTGAGGGAATAAATAACACACACAAACACACACACACACACACACATTGCACCCTGTGAGTCACTGGTGATGGCTGCAAAATGTTTAAAAGGAGTAGTCAAGTCTATGTAGCCCCCATTTAAAGATGCAAAATGTGTCATATTTTTTTGATTCCGCTCACAATGAAAGTAGAACCTCACTGTATAATTTTGTCACATTACACAACCCCTCAGTACACACTACCAGATTTGTATCCACAAACATGCATTTATTTCCCACGGGCTGGATGTTAATCACGCTTGTCGGTGATTGAACTTGTTATCACATTGAAGGAGACATTAAATGAAAATCTCATGAACACACACACACATGTTCCAAACAAAACACAGTCACATGCTAGTCTCTGATCAGTCTTGCATCCATATGGAGCTGGGAATGGTTGTATAGCTGTAAATAAGCACCTTCTGTTGTTGTTGTTGTTGTTGTTGTTTTATTTCGCAGGTCTCGACAGCTGGAGCTTGAAGACAAACAGGGCACACTGGAGCTGGAGCTTAGGAAACACATGGGGCTGAGCGGTTTGTACTACTAAATCTGTCTATATCTGTACTCAACATTATTATTATATTAACATTATTTATATAAATGTTGTTTATGGGCTTCGGCTGTTTTCAGGCCTTAATGCCCTGCTCAGGTCCGACACCACATCTAAAATGATGTGACCACATCTAAAATAAAAGGCCCAAATCTTTTCAAAGACGGGTCAGATTCCATGTGAAAAAATGAATCAGATCTTTGGAAAATGTTTATTCTTTCTGTCTCAATTGTGTGTGTGTGTGTGTGTGTGTGTGTGTGTGTGTGTGTGTGTGTGTGTGTGTGTGTGTGTGTGTGTGTGTGTGTGTGTGTGTGTGTGTGTGTGTGTGTGTGTGTGTGTGTGTGTGTGTGTGTGTGTGTGCGCGCGCGCGCCTGCCTGTTGTCAGACTCTGAGAAGACAGGCGAGCAGCAGGCAGAGGAGCAGCGCATCCTGCAGCAGATGCTAGATGTGGTGGACATGAGGGACTCGCTGGTGGCCTTCCTGGACGAAAAGCGGCTGAAGGAGATGAGCGAGGAGCAGGAGGCCTTCACCATCAAGGAGGCCAAGAGACACTCCAAGGCGGGTGCTCAGGTGCATTAGGATTAAAGGGGCCGGGGGTCGTGGGGGTGGGGAGATCCACCAAAACACACGGTGGGAAAGGTACTTACGCTGTAACGTGGTGACAAGCTTCTACAAAAGCCAAAGATGGTCCTGGGGGGGGGGGGGGGGGGGGCGGTAGAGAGGTGTTGGTGAGAGGCCCACAGATGGAGAGGGTGTCCCCCCCACCCCCCCCCCAGATCATGACGTGTTCTTCCAGATCCCCTGTTTAAGTCACAGCCACATCCTGTAGGACTGAAATAAGATATTTGTATATAAAAATGAATGCCATGGAGATCCTTGTGTTAGAAGTGTAAGGCTGTGGTTTTGGAAAAGGATGAGATGAATGATCTGATGTTGTTGTTGCCTGAGAATAAGTGCTTCTAAACACAGGAGTGTATTAAACACAAATCCTATTGTTGTTGTTTTTCGATACTAAATAGAGGTCTTTCTAGAGGTGACCTGGTGTTAAAAAATATATATTATAATATATATATAAAAGATGGTATGATGAAGATAAATATAAGATGAGTTTAATTCAGATACTTTTTTATATATTCAGTGTCATTGATGTAGCGTTTACACTTTCTTTACCATGTGCTTTTTTGGATTGCATGTTTACTAGCTGCTCTCAGGGTTTCAATTTTCCTGATCTAGTCTTAGGTTTTTTTCACTGATGGCCTTTTATCTGTTAGGCAGCTCTTAAGGCTGTGCGGTGTAGGAAAACACAACGGGGTTTACAGAGGAGGAAAGGGGGAATCTGACTGAGAGGTTCTGTTTATTTAAGGCATTGTCTATGAGGCATAATTTGCAGCCCAGACGCTCGTTGTTTCTGGTAAACAAAAAACGATTTCAAGTTTCATTTCGAGTTTATGAAAAGCCTTAAATCTTTTTTTTCCAATGCAGCCATTCTGTCAAACAACACTTCACAAATATATAAAAATAAAGATCATGCACTTTGTTGTGTTTATATTTTCCTGTGGAGAGTTTAAGCAGCATTATTTATTTTAGGCTCATGGGATGTTTTTCCAAAACCTTTGCAGTGTTACTGTGCAAGCCCTGACTTTGTCACTTGAGATTTGACATGTTATGCAATCTGATCAGTTCCCCCTGCTGTTCTAATTATACACCACTAGGAGGCAGAGTTACCTCATCCCTTCACCTTCTGCAGTCTAGTCCAGGTGGGAGAGACTTCATAAGAGGTGTGCGTTGTAATTATTGCGGTTAGTAATTAGTGAATTAACATTAAACAATAGCACTAGATTGTATCTTCACACAGAGCAGTCCACACATTATTAAGCACCTCCATTTTGCATGTAATAGTCCAAGTTTATGCTAGCTAGACCACATTCTACAACCATATTCCTCCTTATGGCCAACTGAATTCATGAATACACATTAAGATACCCTTGGGAAATCAACTGCTGCTCTGAGAAACTCTGAAAAGGTGAAATGAATAAATGCAAGTTTTAATAAAAAGATGCAATGTAAGTATGTTGAGCTGTAGGTGTTTGGCTGATTACATTACAGTACACAACAGTAGCCTACTAGTTGGATTACTTAGGTATGTGAAAGAGAATGAAATATGAAAATAACTTTTTCTTTGCTTATATAAATGTTATATAAAAGATAATATTGAACCTTAAAGCAGATGTGTATGTTCATGTGCCTGTCAACTTGATTAATGTTTATTGTAGTAATACGTTGCATTTATATAGCACTTTTCATGACACCCAAAGTGCTTCACATTGGGTGTGGGATGTGACACCTCAACCACTACAGCCAGTATGCACAGACTCACTATCACAGTGGAGAGGTGAGGAATGATACAATCCAATTAGAGAGCAGGGAATGATTAGGGGGCCATGTTGGTACAGGAGCCAAGCTCACCTTCAGTGACAGAAATAGCCTCACTTTAAGAAAATTCGGCATGTTTGTATGTCAATGTGTACCAGGCCTGTTGACCTTACAGAGGAAGCTTGTGGAGGCCGGAGTGTTGATTTTCAGTGTCCATAAATGGAAGATAAAGGTTATTTTGTAATGAGTTACACCAATGCTGCCCACCTGCTGTTGAAAGGGTGTTTCAGTTCATTTCGCACATTTGAAAAGTTATAGAGAAATCACCAAAAGAAATCACCAAAGTTGTGGTCCAACATTTAATAATTCAGTTTCATACATGTGGGAGTGGGGTTCTTTTGATTACAACAAACCATTCTGGGTATTAATTAATGAAGCTGTTATGTAACAGTGCCTAAGCGGGTTATGTGTTATTCTACACTACACCTTCTGTAGTTTCTGTATTGAGGGAACTGCTCCATGTGATCCCTGCACCCAGCAGGTTATGTAAGGTGTCTGTGCCGCACTGTACCAGGACCACAGGTCCATCCCACATCACTGATTTGGGATGCGTTGCCTGATGCGCAAAGCTCTGTGTTTCATTGTTTGTTTTTCTCCTCTCGTTTCGCCTGAAGATAAGATCATTTTGCATTGAACACATCGAAACTGATTCCTATCCAGAAAATGTATTATCCATAAAACAACAAAAAAATAATAATTTTGGGCATCGATTCAGATTTTAAAAAAAAGCTTAAAAACAGATATATTGACAGATATACAAAAGTGTATCTCTCTACTATTTCTTGTTCAATTCTTACAGAATTTCTTCCATCGTGGAAATGAGGGACACATTCAAAAGAAATAAGAATGGCCCATTGGTAGAATAAGAATGAACCTGATTAAAATGCAGCTGCTATTCAGCTGCTCTCCTAGCATAGGGAATGTGAATACCCAGCACCAGCACAACACATGAATTATGGGAGCTTTCTGCCATGGCTCTGTCATTTTAAAGTTTAAAGTCATAATTAATGTTCACAGTTCTAAAAGATGTTTTGTTTGTCTCTGCACTCTCTCAGCACTTCACTCCCAATGTTCATAACACATGCACACATAATAATAATAACAATAACAATAATAATAATAATAATAATAATAGTAGTAATAATAGTAATAAGGCATTATGCAAACACAATATGCTATTCAAAATGGCAAAACAAAAAATGGTGTGCTGAGGTATTTGCATTATGTTTTAACATAAATGCCTAAACAGTGTATGATGCCACAGTAGCCGTGTGTTGGTGAGGCTCAGGTGATCTCAGTAAGTCTCCTAAGGTGTGCAGGCTGTGAAACAGCTTACACTGTCCTTGTGCGGTGGGATTTTCCTATTTCCGAGCCAGCTCTTAACGCTTCTTAAGGTAGAAAGGGAGTTGTTGTTGTGTTTGTGAAAGTTATTGTGTGGGGTGAATGCATCCTTAATGTAGAAACACAGGAGGGAAATGGCAATCAAGTTTTAGTGGAAAGGATGAGTTAATTACTATAAGAAATGCTGTGTAAGCTAAGAAGTTAGACGTGATTTAAATACTAGAATAACACTAATCCATCTCCCTCAACAACTTGGCAGGATAGGATCTACTGATCTACTGCATCTGTTAAATCATGGTGAACAATACCACACACACAGCTGCAGAGTCACCTCTCCTCACACATCTTATCATCTCATTCTGTCTGTCTTTGAGGTTTAGCTTCTTCAATTGTTTTCTTATGTGCTGGAATCTGTAATATAATGTTGCATTCTGTACCAAGTGCCTTTCTTAA
This sequence comes from Merluccius polli, assembly GCA_030340625.1. NCBI lineage: Eukaryota > Metazoa > Chordata > Actinopteri > Gadiformes > Merlucciidae > Merluccius > Merluccius polli. Next base: position 771,416 of record JAOPHQ010002558.1, on the reverse strand, counting down.
TAATCATGTATAGCATTTATATAATGCGCTGTGTGTGTGTGTGTATGAGAGAGAGAGAGAGAGAGAGAGAGAGAGAGAGAGAGAGAGAGAGAGAGAGAGAGAGAGAGAGAGAGAGAGAGAGAGAGAGAGAGAGAGAGAGAGAGAGAGAGAGAGAGAGAGATGTTTTCATGTTTTCTGTGTGTGTGTCTAATGTCCACAATTCAAACGACCTCACAAAGCAGTATCCATGACAACATCAGCAACTGTTGCACTCAATCTCTCCGTCCGCATAGAGCTGACACAGGTAGGCTGCCTGAACAGGTTATGTGTAATCATTGTAATCAATAACCAATCAAAAATATATAAATCTATTCATCTAATATACATCTATCTACAGGTGTATATTATAACACAACACATTTTTGTAGATAGTGTGTGAGGAGAGAGAGAGAGAGAGAGAGAGAGAGAGAGAGAGAGAGAGAGAGAGAGAGAGAGAGAGAGAGAGAGAGAGAGAGAGAGAGAGAGAGAGAGAGAGAGAGAGAGAGATGGGTGGGCTTTTGTATTGGACAATGAATCAATCAATCATATTTGGAAGGACAAAAAAACAGGTGTTGCGCATCGTGCGCATGAATCCTATAATATAAACTTGCACTTGTGGTGGGGCGAAAAAAAAGATGAAGGCGATGCAGTGGCAACAGAAACAGCAGCAGTGAGTCTCGGTGGGCACTTGTGGCGCCATCCTCACCCCTCCTCACCCTCCTCTCCCCTCCTCTCCAATGGACGTAATCTCTGACTTGACTACACTTGTTTCTGTGGCCCCAGACGAAGTAATCTGCGTAGAGCTGGACCAGCTGTTGCCAGGAGAGTCGGACCGCAGCTCCCGCAGCGCACAGCCTCGAGGTGAGTCTGGATAAAGATGTGTGTTCAATGTTATTCCTCATTCACTCCCATTCATTAAGGCAATGGATGCGATTAGACGGGACACCTGAAACGGTTATTCTGTACAGGGATAATGAGTATAGGATTGCTACTTGGAGGCAGGCTACTTCTTGGCATCCAAAAAAACCCAGCATATTGCGCTTCAACTGGGAATTGGTGATGGTGCGTGCGTTGGCTCTCGTATCCAAAAGAGGGGATTCATTTGGAAACTCAAATATGTTTACAAGAAAGCCAATTTGACTTGTTGCTTAATGTGGACACGGTTACAGTGTCCATGCAGCTGGGTAATGGTGGCGCATCTCATCATTCGCAGTCTTGCTGCTGCATCCAACTCCGTCCTGCTGGTGGCATGGTCTCAGAGACAGCCCGGAGGAGGACCACGTCCACCACCACGTCCACCACCACGTCCACGTCCACCATCACGTCCTCCACGTCCACCATCACGTCCACCACGTCCAATGTCCTGCATTGGCAGAAGTTCGTGCGTCGGTAGTGCGAAGGCGTGGGGCTTGAGTTGTTATAAACCTACAGGGCGGGCAGGGGGTAAGGCTGTTGTTGTTGTTGTTGTTGTTGTACGGTTGTTTGTAGACAAGACCATAGCCCAAATACGATCGGATAACTCGCCTGGGAAAGGTTATGGTTGATCTTCACTAGTCTTTACTGGTGGCGAGCTGACGGTCCGTGCGGTCAGTAGCGGCGCAGCAGGGGTCCGCCAGACCTCCTAGGACCGGGTCGCGGGTTGAGGAGAGCCGGAGGGGGGAGGGGGGGGTGTTGAGTCCACCCTGGACAGGGACCTGGACATGGACCTGGACAGGGGACTGGACCGGACCAGAGCGGACCTCCCAGTTCCGTGCACTGGTATGCTTTCCATTGTTCAGCGCGCTTTTGTGGGGAAAGTGGATGGATGGGTTTATTTTGTTACGATGAGTGTCGTAATAGATGAATGTTTAAATGAGTAGAAGAGGAGGTTGAACAGCCATACACGTTCACACTTCATGTCAGGCGGCTTCGTCTCGATGCCATTATGATGGTGGAGGTCACGTCTCCAACTGCAGCCTAACTAATCCTTATGTAAGAGGGATACTGAGTAACCTGCTCTAAAGTGGACCACTAATCTATCTTGATTGGACACGTCATTGTTGGTCATGTGACGTCAATATTATTTTTCATGTCTATGTGTTGATGTTTTAGATATTTGGTGTGTTGCATATAATCTTCTAGTTTATAGTCTTTGTAGCTTTGGGTTTAACTCTATATGGCAGGCAAAGCAGCTGTGTATGAGTCCACCTTCCTTATATAGGCCTATAGATATTCAGATGTTTAAAGGCAAAGCTTCTCACGCATGAATATTCATTTCAAGACAGTTGTCGCGATATTTTACTACATTTACCATGATAAGAATAGGCAAAATGTCCTTTTTTCAGAAATAATAACATCACATATTTTGTTGATATAGGTACAGCTAAACTACAAATGTCCCCGTTTTTCATTTCAGAAATAGGTTAGAACAAAAAACTTTTACTCAAATAGTACTGTACCTAAGTTGTACTTTACTTGAGTATTCATATTTTCTCATATACTTCTACTCCACTACATCATATTGTAATTTTTACTCCACTAGATTTATCTCACAGCTTTTCTTAGTTACTTTGCATATTAACAGATTAACAATACAAAATATAGCCTAATCAATAAATATATTATATTATTATATCAATTAGGATTTATTGGTCCCCAGGAGGAACTTCACAAGCTATAGTATGTCAAGCAGTATATAAAATGTATAAATACATTTAAATGAGCTGCAACATAAAAGCGATGAACACATTAATCCATCAATAAATATAATCCAATAATAATAGGCCTACATATTATTCTGAAATGGGACATTCTGCATAATCAGTACTTTTACTTTTGGTACTTTTAAATATATTTTGATGCTAATACTTTTGGACTTTTACTTCAGTAACATTTTCAAGGCAGAACTTTTACTTGAGTATTTCTACAGTGTGGTATTAATACTTTTACTGAAGTGACAGATCAGAGCACTTCGCCACTGGGTAAGAACAACAGGGCAGGTCACAGAATCTGATGCACATTACCGTGCAACAGCTGCTCTTTTCCCTGCCATTGTTCAGCCTGTTCAAGTTCTCCTGTTGTATGTGTGCCAGATCCAGCCAAGCTCCCTCTCCCTGTGTTCCAATGACGTCAGGGTTTACCTCGGCAACCTTTTCTCTGCCAAGTTAGACAACCACTCACACATGTCTGATCTGATCGCATCCATGTCCCCCTGCTTAGTCAGCTGTGTGCATCAGCGCAACACAGCAACCATCCATCCATCCATCCCATCCATCCATCCATCCATCCATCCATCCACCTTCCCACTTCGCATTGAAAGAATGTAGACTCCCAAGATGGCTTCATGTTCATCACGATGAGAATGAGGATTGTATAGTCGCCCAGAGAGGATTATTGCTGCTCTTGTGTTTTTAGATTTCCTCTTTTTCTATTTGTTCAATTCCATGCATGACTCTTTGGGCTGGTCTTGTTATACTGAGCAGAGCATCGGTGTTGAGGGCTTTTTTTCTTCCCCCTTGCCCCCTCGTTTGTGACAGCAATCCCTGCTGAAGTGCATGCAGAGATGGGTCGCAAGGAAGACGACTATGTGTGGAAGAAGGACACAGAAAACATCCAGAACGTCTTTGAGTTCATGGAGGAGTTGGGATCGTAAGTAATGCTCCTGACTCTATCGAAGACTGTATTGTTGTGGTGTAGGCCTACTGTATGCATTCTGAGATAGAGCTGTATGTATTGGAAAAACTGAGAAGGGTTGTTTGCTGAGTGTTTGATTGAAATAGACTACATATTTGAGAATCAAATTAAAATGTAAAAGTTTATTCTAAAATAGTCTTTCTTTCATTTTATTTTTTAAAGTAATGTTCCCTTCATGATTAACACACTTATTTTGACATTTGAAATGTTAGTAATGGCAAGAAAAGCCCTAGTAATAATGCCCTCTTTAAAGCTCGCTATATTTATACATAAGTACAATGGAAAGGGCCTGATTGTAGCCCCTCCAGACCAGAGGTGAGGTGGGAGAGCAAGATTATTGCTTTGATTGGATTGGTGGGAGGAGACCTACTGGGTCTTAGCTGCGAGACACTTTGTGCTGCTGGGGCCGGTCTCATCCCTCAAGTGTCACTTAGCCTAAGCAGCTCATTTATAAAATGCTCATCCAAAGGGTTAATGCTAATTCAGTAAAAAGTACAAACCTGACCTTTTTATTTATTTTATTTTTTTATTTATGCATGCTTTTTAAGAATATGTCTTAGGTTTCAAAATGACAAATAAGCAAAAAAGTTTTTTTTTACCTTGCATATCCAAGGTATTTTTTGATTAGAGGCTCAATGGATCAGGGGACAGGGGCCAGTGCTAGGTCTATGTCAAATGCTATACTATTCTGTTGGAGCATATATATGCAGTGTTGCAATAACACATAAGGCATAATGTATAATATTAGCTGCACACTGTCAGTAATGACCTGATTACTGCATCACCAAGGCCTACTAAATACATTTTTAATATTTGGATGTAGAATATAAAACTGGAATATGCCATTAGTGGCAGTCAGTAGTAATTTCCCAGGCCGCCCTGAATAAACACTTTCCTGTTGTTCAGCCAACTAAAGCATGCATTCACTGTTGAATCTGAATTGAACATGTATATTTGGATTATATTTATACATTTTATATTATTATATTTTATTTTATTATTTCAATGTCAAAAAAGAAGATTAGATGTATATGTTCTAATATTAATTTGTAGTATATATAATTATGTAATAATTTGAAGTTAGAATTATTGTTATATTGTAACTTGTATAATATAGTATGAAGTATAGTAATATAGTCTATAGTAGACAATAAAGTATTTTCTATTCTAATTGTATAATAATAGTTCTAATATGTTACATGTTGAAGATGTTTGGCTAAAAGAGGTCATGCTGTAAGCTGTGTGGTGACATTAGTTGACATATTGGCATCACTTACCAAACATAAACATTAACGTTTTTACATTATTAGAAGCAATACAGTCAAGATACGATGTTCCCTTAAGAGAAAAGTCTATACATGCAGCTACACGTTCAAATCTACAAAATGTATTAATTTACCTTAATGACATTGCTTACCTATTGTCACAGACATTGCTTTCTGTGATAGCATTTTTTTGTGATGCTATAAGCAAAAAGATGTGACTACGCTCTCAGGTGTAAAGCTGACATGCTTTTTATTTTACAGGGGTAACAGCGCCTGCGTAAAACACCAAATGAGGCCTCTCTCTGTGGGCTTTATCCACCGCAATAAAACATCCACCAAATTGTTTCCTGCTGCTCATACGTTCTCTCAACAGGCCCACAACACACTCTTGTGGGGGGTTCAATTTAACCCCTTGCTATCCTTTTCACAGAGGTGTCCTCGTAGGACAAACGCAGGTGTTCGAAGTCTACATTGAGGTTAAGCACACGTGAATAAACACTTGGTCCGTGTTCCTTCAAACTGCCAGTGAACAGCGCTTCAGCTTAAACTGGCTGTCATTGGTTTGATGAATTACTTTTCTTGAGGGTCACGTTGAGCAGCAAGGTAACTTTCCATAGAGAATCATGAGTCATGGCAACCAAGGAGAAATTAGTTCAGCCTGTTGTGATGTTACTGCGTGTGTGTGTGTGTGTGTATGCTCGTTTTTGTCTGCCTGAATTTCTGAGGCTGCGGTATTGGCAGGGAATCATCTATTTCTCTCATTCTAAACAAAATTTTAAAAAAAACTCAAATCAAATTAAACTTGTACTGCACTTCATATTATTAGTGTCCAAGGCATTAAACATGATTTCAGTGCTCTAAATAGAGCATGCTTGATAATAATGGAATTCTCTGTCTCTGTCGATAATCATAATAGCATCAAGTAATGCTATAAAGGGTACTTAGAGTTAGCTCAAAGGTACAACCACTTTTATCAGAATTCAGTAACTTTCTTACCGACTTCAATGTGTTCATCCCCACTGTCATCCTTGTCACTTACTTATCATATCCTGTCTATGTTAAGCCCTTCCTGTCTCATGGCTTTGACCTGGCCTGAAAGGTTGGTCTGGCCACAGCCCCTACTGCACATGCTTAGTGCCTAAGCCGTGTACCTGGGACACCAACAGGCAGGGCAGCACTTTCCATTGCGTAAGGGATAAAGCCTAATCCACCTTGGTGGAACAACTATTTCCAGACAATGCTGAAGATAAGCATGGGAACAGAACAGTATGAAATAGAACAGGGCCCGGTTACCATGGCAGCCGTGTGAGGGCCTAATCTCTGCACTCTGCACCTAATGGATTTTCAATTGGAACCTTTAACTTTTTTTTGGGTCAGTCAAACCATTAAATCTGTCGGGATCCATTAATGCATATTGCCAAGGAATTGTGTCAGGGATCAGCAACTATTAGGTTTATATGGAGAGAAGTACATTCAGCTAAGCATTGTGTGCTTTTCTGAGGAAATCAGAGAGGAGGAAAAGTATATTAGAAAAACGTAATGAGTGGGAGTCAGCTAGCCAGAGGCCTTGAAGCCCCAGGTGTGTTAAGTCTGGTTTAGCATTGGAATACTAGCTACAGGTCATGGGTTATGATAGGAGAGTGTTTCTCAGTTAGACTGGACAATGCATTATGTATGTAGCTATCAGTAAAGAACACAAGTGGTCAATAAATGGGAGCTGTCTGTCTAATAATGTAGAATATGTTATGGTAATGCTAGATCAGGCAATTCATCCACACATATGAACTTGAAAAAAATGAAACAATATAAAACATAGCACAAATTAACTTGGCGGGTGTGTATTTTTAAATGCCACCATAAGAAAATTGGAAAAACACTGAATTACCACTTCCGGTACAGTTAGTAGAGTGCTGATTGAGTTCTCTTTTTGATCTGTACCAGTCCAAAGAGTTTGTACTAAACACAATCACTATTTCCTTAAACCATTAATAATGTCTAGTGAGTTTGGCTGAATCACCAGGACTGTAGTTGTTGCGGGAGATTGGGACATGGATAATAACCAAGCCATGCAGAGGCCCGGATAAATAAACGGTGCTGCGCAGAGAAATGCTCGTATTGGGGCACAATCTTAGGACAGTTGTTATGTATAAACAGATAACGCTGTACTGTTGTGCTACGCACTGTTTGAACATCTCGGAACATCTCTGCGTACAAACAGATTCCAACTTTCTTGCTGAGCATTAATTTGCACACCTATGTATAGTTGTACAGATACGGCCCCAGGTTGGTTCACGTTGGGCCGGGTATAATGACCAAACTAATCAGTCACCAAGAGACCCTTTACTAACAAGAAGGCAGAGCTAGGCACTCAAGAGGGAGGCTGCTTGCTGCCGTATTGGCGATAAGCAATAAGTCTGTTAACAATGTGTTTTGTTGTGTGTTCGCCAGGGGGGCATTCTCCGAGGTGTACATGGTGAAGGAGAGGAAGACCGGCAAGCTGTTTGCCATGAAATGTGTGAAGAAGAAACAGAAGAGAGACCTCAATCTGGAGAATGAGATCGCTGTGTTGAGGAAGTAAGTAGCAAGCTTGTGAACTTCTGTCACACACATTCTCTCAGTACACATCTTTCATTTCTAAATACCTGTTAGTTTGTACAAATATTATTTATACCATGGGTTTTCTTTATAGAAGCACATTTTGGAAAAGGCGATTGCAGTCGTTTACAATTATATGTATTATTTTGCAGAAGATTTTAATTGAGGATGACGTCATAATATCATAACATAAATCAATATTGGAGCAACTCCAAAGGCAACCAGATAGAATAAACAAATATTCATGAGTCAATGCTACTATAAATGTACATTAACATCAAAACATATTACATATGCATATGACAATACATAAAACATATATTAGTAAAATCATTGAAGCCCATGCCTGGCTATTTGTTTTACTGTGTACAGGGGATGATTAAACAAAGTCTCTGTCTCTGTCTCTCTGTGTGTCTCTCTCCAGGATCAAACATGAAAATGTGGTGGGACTGGAGGACTTCTATGAGAGTCGATCGCACTACTACCTCATCATGCAGCTGTAAGTTTTTGTGCTTGTTGGTCCTCATTACTAAGCAGTACTCTGCATTGGAAACAGAATGGGAAGATGATGTTGACTCTGCTGTGGCAGTGTTTCCGGCGGTGAACTCTTCGATCGTATCCTGGACCGGGGCGTTTACTCAGAGAAGGATGCCAGCCGGGTGATTCAGCAAGTCCTGCAGGCTGTGGGCTACCTGCATCAGAGTGGAGTGGTTCACCGAGACCTTAAGGTACCCCTGGCCTCGCAGCTCCTTAGATACAATTGCAATCATCGTTATGACACCTATGAGGTAAGAGGATCGCGTAGTGAGCTTCCTCCTCTCACCTCTCCCCATGTAGCCGGAGAACCTCCTCTACTATAGCCAGGATGAGAACTCCAAGATCATGATCAGTGACTTTGGCCTTTCCAAGATGGTCGACAATGACATCATGTCAACAGCCTGTGGCACTCCGGGATATGTGGGTAAGAGAAAAAACAGGCATACATACATATACATACATACACACATATATATATATATATATATATATATATATATATATATATATATATATATATATATATATATATATATATATATATATATATATAAAATTAGATTTTACTTATTTATTTCTATTATTCTGCATGTTATTAGGATTATTATTATTGGGTTATGTACTTTATGCTTACACCACAGTTTCCTTAATTTCAGCTCCAGAAGTGTTGGCCCAGAAACCGTACAGCAAGGCAGTGGACTGCTGGTCCATCGGTGTCATCACTTATATTCTGTAAGTTTCACTGCTCCTGAATCATGTGTTTGTATGTCTGGATAGTCAATAGCTATTCTAACGGCAGTATACCAGTAGTTCAGTTACAGCGCCATCT